>OX465378.1:6163904-6323220 GCA_950004255.1 Mesopsocus fuscifrons
GTCGCACAGCCGTGACCCAGGGGATCTCCATGAGAACCACCCGAGGATGCCCTCAGGGTGGAGTGCTCTCACCGCTTATGTGGTCCCTGGTAGTAGACAAGCTGCTGCACACCCTCACTGACCAAGGCTTTGACTGTGTCGGCTTTGCTGATGACGTTGTGGTCGTGGTCAGGGGGAAAATTGACAGCACGATATGTGAACTCCTGCAAGGTGCGCTCTCAATAATATCTGAGTGGTGCAAAACAGTAGGTTTGAAGTGAAATGTTGCAAAAACGTGCGTCATTCCCTTCACTACCAGAAGGAAGACTAATTTCAAGCAAATAACCATAGGAGGGACACCCCTTGAATGGAAGCAGGAGGTTAAGTATCTAGGAATAACCCTGGATAGCAAACTTAACTATGGCAAACATCTTGAAGAAGTGGTGGGCAAAGCCACAAGAGCAATCATGGTATGTAGACGCTTGGCAGGGAAGAATTGGGGATGCTCCCCCAAAATCCTGCGCGAAATGTACCTGATGGTAGCGAGGCCTATCATCACATACGGGCGTATTGTGTGGGCTAGCAGAACGAAGCTGGAAACTGTAAGGAATACCCTTACAAAAGTGCAAAGGTTAGCCTGTGTATGCATCACGGGCGGAATGAAATCCTGCCCCACGGCAGCTATGGAGGTTATAGTGGATCTCCCACCCCTCCACATTGCAGTGGAAACGGTCGCGCAAATGGCCAAGATCAGGATAGTAAACAGTGGCATCAGGAGGAGCTGGCATGCAAGGCAACGCGACCTTGTCACCCTGTCTGCGTGCCCCTATGCCCTGGAGATGCCGAAGGATAAAATCCCTCCAAAGTATTGCTTTGAGAGGAACTTTAAGACCATTATTAGTAACAAGAGGGATTACTCTGAAACCACGGTTACCTTCCAGTCCCATACCATTAAATGGTATACGGATGGCTCCAGAACCACTTCTGGTACGGGAGCTGGGGTCTTTGGCCCCAGGGACAAGCACTCAGAAGCCCTGGGAAGAGAGGCTACCATCTACCAGGCAGAAGTATACGCCCTTGACAGGTGCCTACAGATGAACCTGGATCGGAACTACCGGTCAAGGAGTATTGCAATAATGTCAGACAGCCAGGCCGCCCTACGGGCGATAACGGGCTACACAGTAACCTCACAGCTAGTCTGGGAGTGCAGAAGTAAGCTAAATACTTTAGCTAGTCTGAATAAGGTAACTCTCATATGGGTACCTGGACACGAAGGCATCGATGGCAATGAGGCTGCTGACCAGCTTGCGAAGGAAGGAGCTTCCTCCTCCTTTGTCGGACCTGAACCCTTTTGTGGCGCTGGGGACGCTTATGTCCGCAGGCTGATTAAGGAACAAGAACGGCGTAAGGCAGCTGACCACTGGACCTCACTGCCCGGGCACCGCCAGGCCAAGCTGCTTCTGGGCAACTACCAGAGCAAGAGGGCACAACAGTGCGTAAGCATGGGCAGGAGGCAACTTCGTATTATCACAGGTTTCCTCTCTGGCCATTGCAACCTGAATGGTCACTTGACCAAGATCGGAGTGAAGACCTCCGATCTGTGCAGATTCTGCCAAGGAGGTACCGAGGACCCGGTACACATCCTGACTGATTGCGGAGCTATCGCCCGCAAAAGAGCAGAGTGTCTGGGCAACCTAATGCCAATGGTAGAGGATATACCTACCACGAATGCCTTTAAGATCCTTCAACTCCTCAGGGAGACGGGACTTGAAGACGTGCTTTAGGCACAAGGAGGGAGCACACCCACTGTGAATCCCTCGAACCCCATATTACCTCCATAGGAGAGGGGACTCGAGGAAGTGCTGAGCACCAGAAGGGGGCACAATAAGCCTATAGGTTTCAGTGCACTTATCCCCCCCCCCCTAATAAAAAAAAAAAAAAAAAAAAATGACAGATTTCCTTTAAAATTGGTGAAAGTGGTCTCAGATAGATGCTTCGAGGTCATTTTCAATAGATTTTCAATTACTTGAAAATTAAGGCCCTGACATAGAAAATAGAAAACACGTACTTTGCGCGTCGAATGAACACTTCACCATTTGACGGATATGTTTGAAATCCGGTGAATAGGTGCCTAAAATTATTGTCCAGTGTATGGCAAAATATTTTTTAGAAAAAGTTAAAATTTTGGCCCATAAAAAAATAATTTACGAAAAAAAAAATCAAAATTTTCGATACCGCTGGCGTAAAAATTGCGAGAAAGTCAAGTGCGACCATTGTCGGACCCTTTATTTAAATACCCTACCTATGTCCGATTTTTTTTTTGTTACCAACAAATCACGCAATTTTTTTGTATTTTTGGGATTCCAGGTGCCCCCCTGCCCCCACCCGCCCCTCCGCGGGCGCCCATGGAGTGAGGTGATGTGAGGGATTCCGATCAGTAAGCGTTGTTGCGAAGCGTGGATTCCAGTCTCCTCGCCGCGCCATATCCTTGCTCACATTATAACCTACCCTTAACCGATTAAACATTTTTCCTATACCTACCTACCTATTTAAACTTGTGTGAACGACTAGGTACTTAATAATAATATATATGTAGGTATAATACGTAGGTATAGGTGGTAATAGAATAATTAGATCTAGGTACAGAGCAGGGCCCGAGGTACCTTCTTCAACATCTTCGTATAGTCGAAGTTCGGCTTGAGTAGTTGACGCAAGCATCCTCAGGTTTTCGATTCCGGACATCAAGGAACATGCAGGTACCTGCATGGTCACAACAGAAAATTGAACTCAGACTACACCCACCAGCTCAGTTTGACCAGGTGCAAAAAACCTAAACTACACAGGAAAATAAAGAGCCGATCAACTGTCTTCCTTATCTTTGCTTCTTTGGGTTTATGATAAATAGTGGGAACCTAGCGAGCTGGGAGCTTCCACAAATAAACCAAATAGCATACCTTTTAAAGTAAGTAAAAACAACGTTGGCGGTTAGGTAAGAAGTTATGGTGGACCTATAGTTAACTCGAAACTTCTGAACCAAAAATTATTGTCTGCAAATTTAAACACGGGAACGTCACATGACTTTTTCACTGAAGCATGAGTGGAGTTCCTATCACTAAAGTGCATTCGACCAGCAGTCCCCCAGTAGCACCCCACTCGACCACTGTCCCCAGTTATAGCTAAATCATGGTTAGTACCTACCTACATGGGGTTTTGTCTATAAGTAGTCCTACAAAAAAGAACTAAATTATTATTACAAGTTCACGACACTGCGCAGTTACGACAATAAAACCATAGGCCACTGGTCTATGCGAGCCACTGGTCGTACTGCCACCTTTTGTATAGTAGGTACCTACCTACCTATTCTTTCCCGCCATTTTCAAGTTCTGGTTAGACTGGTTAGAGTAGGCTATACCTATAAGACTTTTTGTTGCTCGCGTACAGTAATTTCTTCTGCTGACTGGTGCTTACCCATCACCTCCCTGAGTTCTTGGGTGAATGGGAAAACAGGTAGGTATAGGTACATAGTCGTAGTTTGACTCAAAGCAACAACACTTGCAGCTGTGAAAGCAGTTCCTCTGCAGTTGGACTGCAAGCACCAACGGACTCAAAACTTTTTCCTGCCAAATCTACCTTTATCATTTCTAAAAGTTAAATAAGAGCAGCCTTCACCAAAGCGGAAGGAAGTGCACTCTTTTATTTCCGAATAACCATACTGTCTATTTTCAGCTGTTATGAGGGCATGAATTTTCTAACAAAAAAAAAAAAAAAACACTGTTCGGTGAAGTGAACTCCTAGGGCCTTATTCCACTAGGTAGGTATAGTATCGCCACTCTGACCTGCCTGGGCCGAGGGCATTCTGCACTGTTCACAGAATGCCCTCGGGCCAGGCAGGTCAGGGTGGCGCTACTATACGAAACCCAGGTAGGTTAACAAGTAAGGGGCTATTCTAGTTCTGCTATTAATGCTCACCACTCTGTTATCGCTGTGTGTCAACAACAAATAGCACAACCAGAATACCTCCTTATTAATTGTGGTGTAAGAAGGCCTTTAAGGCTGCGTCCCACCATACTCAGTTAAGAGGAAATAGTCGATTTTCACCCATGCTGACCATGTTAAATTTCCGAGAAAATCAGCGTTTTTCTTTTAACCGAGTATGGTGGGACGCAGCCTAAGTGCTACAAGCAAGCAACTACAGAATGACAACTACAGACCTAACTTTGTTCTTGAGCAACACACGTCCTTTTTAGGTTCGTGGTAGATGACTATTTTTACTGACTTGGTTTTAGGTTGTACTTAGGTAGTCTAAATACTTGTTTCCAAAGACTTTAATAAAAAAATCTACCAGAATTTGAACAAGACAAACAGCAAACATTGTTATTTCAAAAATCCAAAAAAGGAAAAGTTGTTTCAAAGGACTCAACAAGCGAAATCAAATTAATGTGCCATGGAATCCCCTTTTTGCACTGCGAGGCGAGAGCTCGCTCTGTAGGAAGGTAGGGTAGATAGGTACTATATAGGAGTGACGAAAACATTTTTTTTAGAAACACACTAGAACTACATCTCACAAGGAGCGACTCTCCAGTATATATAAATGGAGCGACGCTGCTACACATTCTTATCAAAAATTTAATGTACAAACACAAAAGTGCGCATTGAATAACAACTTCATTCCACCCATTCTTACAAGTCTTAATTTAAGCTACGAAGATTCCATGATAAGCTACGTATAGGGTTCAATGTACATGATGAGGGCCTAAAATAATTTATGGCTCTTTAACCAGCTTGAAAATATTTTCAGAAGAACCCTAAGTTGGGGATGCTACAATGCAAATTTTTTGCGCTCTACAATGGCACATGCTGCTTAGTAGCCCTGCGTGCTTATTGCATTTGACGAATTTGTATATCCCAGCTCGCACCGCGATTTGGCACACAGATTACGTACTAAGTACTAAATACAGAAATGGCGGTTACTTCCACACTGGTCCTATAAAATTTCTTGCAAAAACCCTTTTAATTGGTAGGTAGGTACGTATTTATGTAAGGACTTGAGGAATCCTAAACGCAGTCTAGAATTTGGAAGACCAAAGTTTGAAATACTGAGTGCAGCAATGTAGGTACCTACTTGCGCTAGTCCCGACGTTCGCCAAAAATGGGGAGTACATTTTTTGTCAGTAAGTGTGAAGGAATTATTTAGAAGTGACCCAAAATTTATGATGTCACAGGAACCGAGAAAGTCCAAAAAATTTTGAGTTTTCTACTTGGGTGAGACAAAAAATTATTAGATAGGGAGGTACCTACCAACTAATATTCCTTCCCAACACGTTCAAAAACGGTCAAATTCAAACTTTCATGGAGGTATGAGAGAGGCACGTACCTAGATTTGCACGACCTTATGGTCCACACCTTCAACAGCACTGTGGCCCCTCGAGACTTAGGTATTTTTATTTATAAGTAACTCAGACGTTTTTTTTTTTTCAACTCGAGCAACATAGGAATGAATATGAATAAGGGACTTGAAGACATACAGAAAGTTTATTAAAGAATAACTAGTTACACAGTATAATTATTTAAGTACTTACTAGAGAACGATTTTCACAAGTGATGATAAGTCAAAATGCATGCGATGAGTTAAAAACAACTATTTTTCGGGCGTAAACATTCAAAATTTCGAAATAAAAAATGGGTCATGAACTTGAAAATTTGTTCCCCTAGTAACGATGGGAGAACCTAGGGCACGCTATGGGGTTTTTTTAAGGTGAGCCATTAAATTTAATACTAAGACATTTATTGCCTATATTCATTTCACTTAAAAAAGTGAAAAAGAAATGTATCACACGTGAAATAATTCGGTGAGTGGTTTAAAGACTATTACAATCTTATTCCCGACTTCCCCCTTAGGGCAGAATGAACGATTCCAGTGCTTCCCAGTCAAATGCAAACAACAGGCAGACACGAGAAGAGACTTCATTGTTCAACAAAAACCGAATAATCCTAGTTTCCTTTTTAAGCACCTATTAGAATATTTACCACAGCAGAAAAGTCACAGAACACCCCATTAGAACTTAAGAGTAGTCTCAGAAATTTTAACTTTTGAGGTAAAACGACTCCCGGGGAGTGATTCTCCCCTAGTTCTTGAACTAAAACTCTTATAATTATCCAGCTGCGTCAGTTTTATTGATTAAAAAATAAATGTTTCATCTGTGTATTCCGAGCCCACCCTTAAGTCTGAGAAAGAACGGACCGCACACCTAACAATGGTCATCGGGATTTGTTGAAGAATTTGCTCCAAAATGGCGAATTCGTAATTCGTACACAATTTAATTTTACCAACGAGGGAGGTAGTTAATTATGTGATTATTCTGTAAGGATCTTGCCTCAGGCGATCCATTAAAAATGTATTCAAGAAAGTGAAAAGAATTTTAAAAATCTGATTTCACAACGTGAAATTTACTTCCCCTATTTTTAAAAAAGGTTTCACTTTATTTACAGCTTAGTGGGTAGAACACATCAACCTGGGACTAGACCTTAAGTTGACATTGGCACTTGTTCTACTTAGATGGTTTCAACTAATGACTTCGCACCTTGGCAAAAGGTTAGGCAGTGGGTGATTCCTAGCCCTGAACCACGAAATGTTTTCTTCTTAACAGATTCAACTGGCATCCTTTAAGTACACCATTTTTATCGCAGGTTAAACCTAGTTTTTACCAAAATAATTTTCCATTATGCTTTAAGAAAACTTGCAATACACTACCTTTACATAATACAGAACATTAGATTTTTCACGGTAGAGAGGGGGTAGATACTTCTGGAAATTAACTGTTAAGAAGCTTCTTAAAAAAAAAAAGATAGCGGAAACGAACAATGCCGTAACCTAACCTAATGCAGTAACCTAATAGACCGTCGTTGTAACAATGGCACCTTTTTTGATTGAACTTAATCATCTTTCTAGAAAGATAAACAACTAACCTAGAGTATTATTTTAATTTATTTATCGAAGTTACCTTCATTGGCAAAATATATTATTGAGTGCGCCCTCATCCCCCAATTTCAGCTTTCACTCCCCAACTGAATATTTCGGTACAACCCTTAAGAGGACGCTATACCTGACGATGCATTTTTTGCCGCCCATAAGATTAACATTGCGAGCGGCGATTCATTTTCAACGTTTACCCTTGGTTGGAAAGACACAAAATTTTGCCTGTACCTAGCCCTAACAATGTTCTAGGTCGTGTTCGAAGCAGATTTCCCAATTTCTCACTGGTTTCTTTTATTGCAACTGTTTTGCAAATGCTAGCATCGCATACCTCAAGAAAAAAGCTGTATCTCGAAAACCAGTAAAAAAAATGGGAAATCTGCTTCGAACACTCCCTAGAACATTGTTAGAGCTAGGTACAGGCAAAATTTTCTGTCTTTCCAACCAAGGGTAAACCATGAAAATGAATCGCCGCTCGCAATGTTAATCTTATGGGCGGCAAAAAATGCACCGTCAGGTATAGCGGACCCTTAACAAAATCAACACCACATTTTCGCTTACCATATTACAGTCAACGTATAAAGAACGAACCGCCCATTACTAACCTACAGTTAAATAAACCATGGCACAATTTATTAAACACTAAAAAGGGGGAACAGCAAATGCTGACTCCACCACTTTTTTTTTTTCACCGGGTGTTTGAGAAACTGACTTCTTCAGTTGATTTCACAACTGGACTTATAATAAACATCGAGATTTAATTTTACTGCTAAAATACGTCTTTTGAAGTAGGTAATGAGGAAAGAGGGATAATAGAAAAACAAATGAATTTTAGAGAGCATCAATTGTTTTTCGATGTCTGTCTAAAATGTTCATTTTTTTTTAAAGCCCCTTATTGAGCGGAAATAAATGAAACACGTAACAGCAACAAATCTCCCCATAAAAAGACATCGGACAACAACACAAAGTACGGAATAACATATTATACAGATTGACGAGACAGACAAAGATTTTCCAAAACCACTCCTTTCCAGCTTCTGCAACATACTTTCCCATCACAATTGTGAACAACTGAGTATAGATAAAAACAGCACATAGGACATGTAGGAAAGGTAGCTCAACAATGATTTAACTCACAATACGAAGAGCTGTAAGTAGGTTCTGAAGATGCCACTACAGAAAGAAATGAAGAAAATGACGGAAAGAAAATACGTAGTAGTGCCAAGAACGAAAAATCGGAGAAATATAAAGTGAGGAGTTTCCTGTAGTGAGCATACATCTCTGAGCAGGTTCAAAAAGCGTGAATATTGTTATCACTCTGTTGTTCCAACGAGAAGTGACAAGTGATAACAGGTGAAACAAATTAGTGTAGCAAGTAAAAACAACACTAGAGTAACAAATAGATCTCTTCAACTTAGAGGCAGAGTGCTCAGCCTCCATATTATAACTATAAAGCACCGGCCTCAAGTCTAAGAGCTTTTAAGGGGACGCTATACCTGACGATGCATTTTTTGCCGCCCATAAGATTAACATTGCGAGCGGCGATTCATTTTCAACGTTTACCCTTGGTTGGAAAGACACAAAATTTTGCCTGTACCTAGCCCTAACAATGTTCTAGGTCGTGTTCGAAGCAGATTTCCCAATTTCTCACTGGTTTCTTTTATTGCAACTGTTTTGCAAATGCTAGCATCGCATACCTCAAGAAAAGTGCTGTATCTCGAAAACCAGTAAAAAAAAATGAGGAATCTGCTTCGAACACTCCCTAGAACATTGTTAGGGCTAGGTACAGGCAAAATTTTGTGTCTTTCCAACCAAGGGTAAACCTTGAAAATGAATCGCCGCTCGCAATGTTAATCTTATGGGCGGCAAAAAATGCACCGTCAGGTATAGCGTACCCTTAAGGGCAAAATTAACTATTCCAGTCTTAAGATGTGGTACTAAAAGTGATAGAACCAGCAGGGCCAAACGTGAAAGTTAGGCTAGGTTGATCACCACACGGAACAGCAGTTCGATCAAGTTCAACTGGTATATGACACTGACACTTCGTATAGAAAAAAAGATCAAACAGAATGCTCGATGCAGTGATCAACTGACCTCAACATCCAAATTCCATGGGAAGATTCATATTGTGGAAGACTTTTCGGAGTATTTTAAGGTAGATCAGTCGCTCCATAACGGTTGTGGTACCAAACTGCAATCTCTCCCAGAATGATGAGTCACTTTAGTTCAACAAAACTATGTTAA
Organism: Mesopsocus fuscifrons; assembly: GCA_950004255.1. Lineage (NCBI taxonomy): Eukaryota > Metazoa > Arthropoda > Insecta > Psocodea > Mesopsocidae > Mesopsocus > Mesopsocus fuscifrons. Next base: position 6,173,101 of record OX465378.1, read on the forward strand.
AGTAACTCATAACAATAGGAACAGATAGGGCTTCGATCAAACAAAACTGGAGGCTTCTTGCAACTCTGAATGTGCTAAAAATGCAATATTACAGTACTGATTATCTTTCCTGACATAGTAACTATTAACAATATGGACTTGGATGCTATAACCTGCACGTTATTGCCATCAACAATGCCATTGCACAAGTTTCCATGTTTCAAGCTGAGACAAAAATATTGTTCTCCGAAAACTGAATTCAAATAAGACTACTTAAATCATAGTCGCACTCAACGTAATTAAACTTAAAAATATTCTCTCTCTATGTCCGAGCGGTCCAACAAGCTGGCTTGTACTCTGAGAGGCCTGGTTTCAAATCCCGGCCCCTAGTAATTTTTTCCGACCATTGACGGACAGTCATACCCGAATGAGAGGAATATCATTATAAAATTTGAGTAAATAACACCTGAAACTGGAATTCAAAAAACAATGACTACCTAAGCCAGCTGTAAAGAAAAATCAACTTGAAAAAATAGCTCATTGGATAACTTGCACAACTGCTCTAACTATCAACACAGTATTGCATGGACGAATGAAAAAAACCAAGTAGGTACGAAGTAGGTATAGTATCATTGTGTATCTACAACTATTAACTTGATCCTTTACAGTTTAGGAGTCGCAACACAAAATGTTTTGTAAAAAAAAAAAATAATACGCAAAGTATTGTTTAGAGAGGTAAACACAACCAAAGTAGTGAGGTGAGGGGAAGTGCGATGTTTTTTCCTTTGAATTTTCTTTCCCGTTTCCTTTGTCACGTGAAGTTCGTAGTTCATGCTACGTAAGACATTTACCGAAAATGAAAAGGAATCAAAATTGTACTTCAGTCCCAACTTAAGCCTAAAAATACAAATGGAACCAGAATGATTTTTAATAATAATTTTTAACTCCGAATGAAACGGTTCGATAAGTACTATTTTGTTTTTAAACAGTCCAGTAATTAATTAACTAAGTCACGTCGGAAGATGTTATTAACCAATGTAAACAAAGTCATTCTTAAAAAAAAACTCTCACTGAAAGTCGCAACGAGACCTGGTCACCATAACCTGAGCAATAACGCAGATCAGCACTGAATTTCAGTCATAACATCCCTAGATCTGGGACTGGGAGGAAAATTCGACCAGGTAGATCTTTTAGGTGCATGAAATTTTGGAAAAATTTCTATAGTCGTACCTCGTTAAAAAATTCAGCGAAATATAGAAAAAAAAACAGTTAAGTAATTCAACTCACCAAATATTCAACCGAAAAACGTTTTCTCAAGAAGAACGAGGGTAAGTATGGCACGAAGGACCGACAGTTACTTAAAATCATAACCGACACAAAATACCTACAAAACTACAATTAATTAATCAACTAAGCAATCCTAAGAACATTATCTACATTCACAACGAACAAAAGAAAATTTAAGAGTAAAATAAAACTGAAAAAACGGAAGACAGCATCTGCTCAGTATTGGACTAGGCCGATTCTAATAAATTATAAAATAAAAAATTATATCAACCAACAGCCCTTAGCTTTGGGTGTTCCCAAACAGACGATGTATTATTATGAACTGACTATTTTAATTTTTAAAAATCATAAATAACAAACCATGGCTGAAACCAGGTTGAAAAGAGGTTATGCCAATCCAATTCAAAAGCAATTTTTTTACGACGAAACTAAAAGTGGTTGGAGTTTCAAACTGGATTCAGTTGCGCTGCACCTAAGCCATAAGGTCTCAAGAAGTTTCCTAGTCGGTAAATGAGGAAAATGGCAGTTCACAGACTCGTCTGAAATGGAACACTCAAGTAAAGCGGTAACTAAACAAATTGTACGTACACAAATTCCCCTTTGAGCCGAATATCATACATGGCACCAACTGTCAACTCAAATTTGGTTAAGTATCCAAATTTTCATTAACTCTATAACTGCTTTTCAGCAGATTTATTTCGTACCCACCGGATACAAGAAGTATATGTATACGTATATAAGGAACTAAAAGTAGATTATTTAACACCCGATAAGAGAAATGGCAAGAACGGCAAGAAGAAAATAGGAAGAAAGCACGGTAACACTAACAAGAGACAGAAACACAAGTTTCATGAGGTCAAAACGATAAAAACCCTTTTGCGAAGTCGTTCTTTTGTTCAAAGAGTTCGCGTGTACGTTAAATTAACGAAGACATTTAACTTAACTCGAAAAACCGCATGATTCCATACGAACATTTTCCTTTTCTAGCAAACACAAATGGAAGCTAGCGCACCGTCTACTCTCAAATGTAACATATAAATATCATGTTCGCACAATATCATCCAAATCACATACACTTTCCTTTTAAAAAAGAATAAATTTACAATAATATCAACAGATTGCCAAATGGGAGCACCTGATGCTTGAACCCTTAGCTTATGTACCTATTCTGCTATGCGTACCTACAGGACCAGATGGCGAGACAGCTGCCTCCAAATTCATCATTTCCTAGGCCTACTTCATTTAATAACGATAACGTTTTTTCTCATATAATACACGTAGTCGTAATTAGATATTACGTATTCCAAAGTAAAAAGAAAAAGAATCAAACGAAAAGTCATCACGATGTGATGATTTTGCAAGAGAAACCATTGAAAATAAACTGAATGTGGTCGTCGAAAATGAAACAAATTGCATTAAACATTTTTGTTTCAATGTTTCAGTCTTAACCCTTATTTAAACGTACATGTGAAAAAATGTTATGCGTTAACTTTACAAAAAATAGCGTGTTATTAAGGTAATATGTGATGAGAGTTTTAGCGTCCATTTTTTGAACCACCCACGTTGGTTCATAAAAGATACCCTGTCAGTCACTGGCTTACTTATGTGAGCACTACAATGCGCCGGGAGGGGGTTGGGGCGGGAGTGCACATCAGAAACTCCCAAACCCAATATCCATGCGCTCTTGCTTTATGCGATCTAAAACATGGTTTGCGAGGTAGGGTTGAGGGTAGGAGGAGTTCGAGTAGGGACTGTAGGGCGGATAGTTGGGGCTGGGCACGTGCAGCGCGTGAGGTGAGTACGGAAACGAGCCTGGGGCGGATGAGTACTGCCCGGGGTACTGATAGTTGGGTGGCATATTCATGCCAGAGCCAAAAAGCCCAGGCTGAGGTACGACAAGGTGTGGCGCACCCATCAGGTTGGGGTAACCCGAAGGCGTGTAATTCGATGCCAGACTACTGACGGAAAAAGAGCTCGCGACCTGAGCGTCGTGCGAACTGCTATTAGCTAGAGAACTGACTGAGAAGTTGCTCTGTGTAGGGGGTATGTAGCCCGCGGTGGAATAGTTTGTACTTGAGGTGTAATGGGGAGCAGGAGCAGCACTGTAGCCCGGGTATCCGCTGAGATAGTCTTCGTATTGTCCTGCTTGCTGAGCCTCGAATGCCTCGCCACCACCTCCCGAGCCGACGGGGGCAACACCCCCATTTTCGGCAATACTTGGAATCTGATCAACCAGGGACTCCAGGCCAGACAGACTTTTGGACGCAACGTCCTGACTTGAACGCTTTTGGGGGAACTCGGGGGACGGCTGCCGGGGAAACTGAGTTCCGCTCGACTTATGCTCCGCTTCCGGCTCTTGGAAGCCCCGATACTGATAAGTGTTTGACTCAGAGGGGGTGGGCGATGGGAAGCGACACTCCGAGTCGGCCTCGTCTTTAGCAGACATAGGTGCTGCATCATCAGGCATACTCGTGGGCGGTTCAAAGTCAGGGGGGCCGAGGCTTGGGGATGTCGGCGGAGGGGAGCCAAGATGTTCGGAGGAGATGGCAGCGGAGATCTCGGAACTGAGGTCGGAATGCGTGAAGGGCTGTGACTGTGACTGTGACTGAGATGTGGGGGGTGGTGACTGAGAGTACTGTGTGGGTAGCGGTGAGGGGTGATACGCAGGCGACGGTGCTCGGGGATTGAACTGAGGTGGAACCGGACCCTGACCCTGGGTAGCGTAAGCGGGCGAGAAACCCTGGCAGAACCCTGATGGACTTTGGATAGGAGGGGAAAAACAAGTAGAAGCGGGATTGGAAGAACTAGTATGCTCAGAGACATTTAAACCAGTACCATTCTGCAAAGGCGCAGGGGGTGGAGCGGCGACGGGGGGGACGTCTTCTGTTTTTATTTTCTTAGGGCGGCCACGCTTTTTCTTAGGAGCATCGCTATCTACAGGAGGTTTCTCCTTCTTTACGCGCTCCTTCGGTGGCGGTGGCTCTTCCCCTTCGACGCGGATCTTTTTGGGACGTCCGCGTTTCTTCTTTTCGGGGCGATTTGGGTCGAAGGGCTCCTTCTTCGCTACGGAATTGCTGAGGTCCGTGAGGTCGTTGCCGGGGATCCGTGCGTAGGGGAAGTAGTTCCCGTGCTCGTCCTTGTGCTCACCCTTAACTTCAGACTCGTAGAATGTCTTGAGCTTCTGATCGTTGAACACAACTTCGGTCTCATCCAAATCAGCGATGAGGCCATTGAGATAGTCGCGGAATTTCTTTAGGGCGGCGTAGAAAGGGACTTTATCGGCAGCCCTCGGTAGCTGAGCGCATCTAGCAGATGATGAAGGCATCACCCACATATACTAAAAATAAAAATATCAATAAGGATTAAGGTGGTTCCAAATTTTTCTTGGTTTGATTATAAGCCTCTTTCATGATAAAAAGTACAACAAAATAACCAAGGAAGGGGAGGCTGATGCCTGCAATCAATTCGCTAAAAAATATTATGTTATTTTTAGTTAATTTCGCACATAAACTAACAGCTGCTGTATTATACTGCTTCTATGCAGATTATAAAAAGAGTATTACCTTAATTACATAACTTTTGAGTGTATCAGATATGAAAACTAAAACAACGCTGACTAAATTTTCTGCGTTACTTTTATCGTTCAAAAATTCTGAAGCAGCCGTAGGTCACAATAAAGAATTGACTGCCCATTTCTTTCCCAAAAATAAGTTATGCCGTCTAACCGGGCTACTTTAATCGGTGATAGAATCACTCTGACTCCACTTACTGTATTTGTCCCATCTACGAAATCAGGTTGACGCCCAAAGTGGAAATCCTTGTTCCCCGAAAAGACTTCGTATATCAATTTTCCATTGAAAACAGCTATTTTTGGCTTAAACTTCTGCAGTTTCTCTAATAAAATTTGGCTCCCTGCAACAAAAAGAAAATATGTAGGTATTTTTATACACAGTTTGTGGGGTGTAGGACGAAACCGAAAAGAAAGTCAACCTGTATTCAACTATTACTTTGCCAGTGTTGGCCCTATGTACTTATATAGTCAATGCCATCCTTTGTGGGTCTCTTACGCTGACATGGGGGAGACTTGGGAGAGATATGGAGGAGACATGGAGGAGACATGGGAGAGATATGGAGGAGACATGGAGGAGACATGGGGGAGGCATGGAGAGAGGCGATGTTTGATTATGTTCATGTGAACCAAAACAAAACACTTCTAATGTTATCAGTTATCACACAAACTAACCTCCTTATTGAAATGAAAACATACAAGACCCTAAGTCAATACATTTGTGAACATAAATTAAGCAAAAATTCATTACAATTACTTTTGGTTACTTCACAGAAATTGAAATATCAAACATCAACGAACACTCTCCACATTTTGGATCAGGGGGTATATTGATGTTTAAAAGTTCAAGCACTGTGAGGTAACAGGTAACCAAGTCAGTTTCTAAGATAACATGAGAAAAATGCTTTGCTTGGTTTAAGTGAACATTAATGAACAACCCATTTCATCTTAATATTTTTTTACCATGTTTAAAAGGAGTTTGTACCTCCATGTTACATTACAAAGAACAATTTTATTTACGGACGCAGCCTTAGTACCTACCTTCTTTGATTTCCTTTCGGGTGAGATCAGCGCTACCCTTGGTGGCTCTGGCTACCATATTGGTGAAACCGATGCCAACTTGCAGCAGCTTGTAGTCATCGTCAGCCGTCATGGGTTCAGGAGTTAGGCCGGAAAGATACAGACATTTCCCTGGGAAACAAAATATAGTTTATTTTTTATTGAAAAGCTATAAGTTAAATTGATTTTGTATTGTATACTGTACTCTGAGGCTTTTTGCATACGGATTCGAGAACGCCTAGGTACTAGGTAGGTATAATAGTACCTATTCCAATAGACTGTAATCAGAAATTCAGTGTACCATAAAACTGAAAAAAACCTAGTAGATATCTCCTCAAAAATTACATTATTTTTAAAACAATCGAACAAGTACCTCATTCTCAGTTTGATTCGCTGTGACCCTATACTTAGAAGGGAATGCAATCCGATTAAGAGGAGACTCTACTGAGCCAAGAACATGACATTGATTTCTATTTAAGTTTTAAAACAGAGCCGTAGTCTTTTGAAATTGAAAGAGAACATATTTTTCCTTGCTCATGCTCATTACATATTTTCGAAATTTTGAGTAGGTAATATTTCTTTTCTTTTTTTGCAACATCCTTTTCAATCAAGCGCTCTTAAGAGAAAAATCGTCACAGAGATTCTAAATGGCAGTAACAAACACGATATGAAGTTCAATTTCGCTGTCTATGACAGTTTTTGAGTTAGAACCAGAGTTAAAGCCCATGTTAGCCTAAAGTCGTGATTAAAAAAAAAAAAAAAAACAGGACAAGATTTCGTGCAACATTCACCCCACACCTTTGATCCTTATGTACAAAGACTTTCGTTAATATATTATGATGCTTCTATATACAAACATTACCGAAAGTATCTGTACAATTATTATCGCTCATAAGTTCGAATTCAGTGGGGGGAAAAAGTATCAGCGGTCCGTAGCGGTTAATTGCATCCAGAATAAAGATAAGATAACAAAATGCAAAAATATATCCCTAACATTTTCAGGAAATATTATATTATGTAGGTATATGATAAATCACTAATCAAAACTACGAATCTAGTGAACTTGGCTTGACGATCAGTGGGTATATGATTTCGAATATTTTAGCCTGATAATAAAATAAAATAAAAATTGCTAACCATCAGTTTCAATACCTTGTAACTATTCCAAGGCATATATTTAAAAGTAGGGCAACCCGTACAGGTTAAGAATGAAGGGGTTATTCTAGTACTACGAATAGAACTCACTACGCTGCATAACAGCCTTGCAGGTGACTATTAGCAGAACTAGAATAGCTACTTCACTGTTAACATATTCAACTTATGCCCGAGTTTAATATCACATGTTATGTCCACTAGGAACGGTTGGCTAAACCTGAGATAGAACTTCTGAAGAACAGTCTGGCGATAATTTTAGGTACGTAATATAAGTGGCATGCTACGTTTTCGGTTCTTACATATATGAGTGCCCGGTCCGGCATAATGATGTCCTTTGTATGCCGCATAGAGCCCTGGATTTGTCCCAATCTGCGGGTTAACAGCCACAAAAATCAAGTTAGTGTTCGACCAAAAAATAAACCAAAGCAAACGGTTTCTCCTAATCCATGATAAGGCAGCTAATAAACAAGCAAAGTCACTGTTAGGTAAATACACACCAAAACACGCGCAATCTCGTTAAAGGTATTTCTGAAATTTTCAAATAAGTGAAGCTGAGATAACGTTCCGGTAAGTGGTTAAATTTTCAAGAAGTTGGTTACCTACAGTAATTTGTTTCGAAGAATTTCGTTATTAAAATGTCAGTAATTGTGGAAAGTTTCATCTTTTAACGGTCGTTTTCATAGTGGTTAGTCAAATATTTGATTGGCCTTATCCCATAACATGGGGGATTTGATCTGTATTTAAAGTTGACTGCCGAACAAAAGAGAGTGCCATGGCTCACAGCTCCTAGCAGTTGATCCCAGTCAAACTGACTAAGCGAGTTAGTTTGACTGGAGTTCTTCAAGAGCAACTCCTATGGCAAAACATACCACTCTATTTTAATGGCTAGTCAACTTTAACTAGAGATTAAACTCCCCGTGTTTTGGGATAGGCCGGATAAATTATCTGAGACTCCTTATTTTCATTCGTTTTAAATCCTACCTTGTTAGATAAAATGACACTTTCCTTTACTAACTGTTTCAGTACCGGTTTATCTATTGATGAAAAACACGAGTTCGAATCCCAGTGCTGAACGTTTTTTCATTTAGGGGCCAAGTCAAAAGAACAACCTCAGTCACAGGAACCCAGAAACATTTTGATGTATGATGTCATTTTCAATATTTCCCGCTACCACAAGACGATGTCAATAGAATGGGTAAAACAAACAGGAGGAAGCATTAGTCCAAAAAAGGAGACTTCATTTGATTTCCGCTTACAGAAGTGGTTTCCGGGGCCCGCATAGTGGTGTCCTTTATAGGCAGCAAACAAGCCTGGGTTAATACCAACCTGGAATCACAGAGGTACAAAAATACCACATATTATTTAACTTGGGGCATGCCGTGTGGCCTACCACGCCAGAGGTCCGACAAAGTGGTGTACGGAGTTTAAGTCGTACACTATGTGCCATAATGCAATACTGGCGAGAAAGCGCAGACTTACTATTTATTTATTTTTTTATTTTTTCAAATGATTTACTTAGGTAAAAAGAAACTAAGGTTCTTGTGATCCCAGACCACCTTCAAACGGTAAAAGATTGAAAAACTATTCAGACAATAAATCTTCGTGTAAAACGAAAAAATGTTTTTTTTTTTCTATTTTTTGTAATTATTTGTTATTCAGAAGAAAAAAAATTGATTTGCGCAGTAACGATCTAATAAGGGTTGCATCTAAAACATAAACTCAGGGGTTATTTTGAAATTCGAAAAAAAAAAATCCAAGACACGAGCTGTGGCTATTTACTTCGTTATTTCACAAATGGTGCCTTGTGTTTGTTGACTAATAAATAATATAAACAAAAAGGCACATAAAAAATAAAAGAAAAGAGGAAATTTAAGGAAAAATTAAATTGTTCACTCTCATATTTTAAAATGAATGAATAATAATAATAATAAATGAATGAATAATTTAAAATCTACCATTACCATTTCAATTTGTGAAGTCAGTCATTAAAAAAAATCGACTAGAGCTTAACGTAATCGAAGATTATTTATTTAACACTCAATGAGGGATCTGCAAAGTTTTTGATTAGATAATCCTTGGTTTGACTCATCAGAGAGAATTTAGAACAAAATTAAAATAATAATGAGTTCAAATTGATGACTGAAAGCATAGAGATCAAATTTACAATTCATATTGCAGAGGTAGAATTTTTCATTTTTGAAACCTAACCATTAAAAAATTTTCACTTTAATTTCATGATAATTATTTCTTCGGATTTAAAAATAGCTCTTTTACAATGGGAGTAAAAAATTAAATAAAAACAATCACCGGAAAAACAAACGAAAAAAAAAGGTTAGGTACAGCGCAAATCAAGTATCACCCATCATATCAATCCAAATTTCGAGATTGGAATAGGTATAACCTTAAAAAATATAACAACGCCAACATGTAACATACAAAACCTTCATTTGAGAATTCAGCTTTCCTCCAACAAGGGGGCATCAAGTTTTAAATAAGATGAGATCCAAACTTGGTGTGGTTCAGTACAGCTCATTCAATGCGCACCTAACACTCACTAACCAGAAATTTTAAGAAAATAACCTTACCTTATCAACAACAAAAAATTATTTTCTATCTCTACCTCACCGTGATTTAATGGGAAAACACTAGACTCTCATAGCTGAGGGTTGGGGTGGGGGGGGGGGGACAAGCCCAGCAACTAGACCGTTTCAAGAACTATCCATTGTGCTCAGCTGGCAGCACTACCAAATACCAGCTCCCCACCCATCGGGTAAACGATGGGGACCTACAGTTTTAGGTGGGTTCCGAACCACCACAGCCTCGATATACATTTCACTTGACATGCTGAACATATCAGAGGTGAATGCAGAGCAGAAAAACTTTTTGGTAGGATCGGGATCGAACCGGTGTGACCCGGCTCTCACTGCTCCTCAAAAGTTGACCATTTAGTCCACTCGGCTATCGAGGCTGTCTAGACTCTCATAATTGAGGTCCTGAGTTCGAATCGAGGTAGCAGCTTATTTTCTCATAGTAGATGGATATCACCAAATATTCATTTGGCTTCGGCAAATCAGTTTCTTCAACTGTGGCTTTGGGCCTAGAGCTGCAAGCGCCTATAGCAGCCTGTGCGCTTCACAGTGTTTACAGTTCGGCTTCGGCCAACCGAGCAGCGACTAACAGAAAGTACACTCGCATCTTACTTCGAAGAGGGGGCGTGGGTGGGGGGTTTCTGTAACCACACCAGCTCGGCTACTATCTTCAAATAACATAGCTAAAGCCAACAACAGGGGCAGTAGACAAAGAGACCACCACCATACAGATAGAAACAAGAGCAAAAATCCATCTGCACAGAAAAGGGAAAATGTACAAATGTACAAAATAATTCACCTCACAGACGAATTCGTCCATAGTGAAATTTTTAACCACAGTAGTCGCAAGAATAATATACTGACATAATTTTAAAGGTAAGGTATTGGTATTTTGATAATAGAGTTTCTTAAACCAGCCTTTCCGGAGATACAAAATAATTAAGGCTCTCCTTTTCTACCACCCGCAAGATTGACATTGCATGTGAAAGGAGAATTATTTTTCATTTTTTCCCTTCGTTGAAGAAACTTGCCCAGATGTTTCACCCAGATGCAGCCTTATTAATGATCTAGGGATAGGCCTAGGCAGATTTCCAAGACTCACTGAAGTTCTAGAGATGATTTTTTCCATTATAAGATCAGATTGTGTCATTTTAGTGTTTACAAAACAGTTAAATTCTAAAAAGCCACGGGGAAATTGAGGAATCTGCCTCCCTACATCCCTGGAACACCACTTAGGTTACGTCAGAGTTCCTCCAACCAAGGGAAAGATGAGAAATAATTCGCCAGAGGCAGAAATGCATCACCAAGTAAAGCAGATTCCAAAGAGAACAACCTCAGTCCTGGTAACAAACGCTCCGATATCTCATAAAACTAATATGACCAAGTCGTAAGACCCAAAGACACCACTGAAGGTGAGAATATATCGCTGTTAACACCGGATTACTGAACCTTTAATAGTGTGAACCGGGCCTTAGGAAATGGGTATTTGATTAAAGCTAAACTCACAATGACGATGTCTAGATTTGGAGTAAGATGGTCAGGTAGAGTTCTTTTGACTACTTCTTCCTCAGGCATCCCGTTGAACCGATCGTGCTTTTTCCTCTCCTTTATCGGTTTAACAAGTCCATTTTCTTTTTTGAGAAGCTCGGCAGTATCCATCATTCTGTAAACATCGATTTTTGAAATAAGTGAAGAGCATATAGGTAGGTGGTGCGTAGTAGGCCAACAATTAGAAGAAAACACAATGGTAGAAGAAAATGGAGGGGTGACTATTAGGCTATCAGTTGTAACAACAGTTATTGTAATAGAAACCAAGTTATACCTACCTAGAATGACGCAATACCATGGATGTTGATGGTATCGTGTCAACTGAACAGCAATTAACTGAAAAACATACCCATCTTCCGGTTTGATTTTCTTTTTCCGCCCCCTTTTTTTCGGCATAGGCTGTAGGAGAATGGGAGACGGGCGAGGCTGCGGCGTCACCATGGGAGGACCAATACCAGAAGTGTCTTCGTCGACGAAACTGTAGGGATCCTCCATAGAGTCGCACTTAATGTGGGGATGATGAGGGTGATGGGGGTGGTGCGGATGATGTATGTGATGAGCATGAGGATGCTGCGCATGTGGATGCATATGCATATGCGCATGCGCATGCTGCAGTTGCTCATGAGGGTTCATGTGGCCCATGTGAGCTGCCATATGGTTTTCATGACTATGGTGGGCATGGGCCATCATGGCTTCCCTCTCCATGTTCCCCATATGTGGGTGCCCTTCCATTCTCTCATGGTGACTTAACTCATGACTAGTCATTCTCGTTTCCAGACTATTTAAATGATTTTCGTGTGCGATCATACGGTTTTCAATATTGCTCATGTCTCGCGGATCCATCCCATTCAAATGATCCATGCGTTCCATTCGGTCCATACCCAAGTGACCGTCATGACTATCCATCCGACTGCTGAGCCTCGAATCCATGTTGTTCATGTGACTTTCATGACTGGCTATCCTTTTATCCACATTGCTCATTTGGTTCTCCATGTTATTTAAATGACTCTCGTGGGGAGTCATGCGATTTTCCATTGCTAGCTGCCTCTCTCTGTTGATTCTATTCTCAATATTGCTCATGTGATTTGCATGAGTTTCCATATTACTCAAATGTGAGTCAATTCTACTATCTAGGTTATTTAGATGTGACTCATGGGCGCTAAGCTGTGAACTGCATCGGTTCATATGACTCTCGTGATTGCTGAGTCTGCCGTCCATGGCCAAGTCATGCGAAAGGATTCGCGACTCGTGACTCATATGTGAGTCATGCCTGATGGTGTTGATACCCTCCATACTGTCATGACTACTCAGCCTCGTGTCCAGAGAGCTCATATGACTGCCGTGTGATTCTTGGCCGGGGCTCATTCTGCTATCATGTCCCATGTGTTCACTATCGGGCAACCCACTTTCTGGTTCCAAGGACATTCGGCCTTCGGGCAGCCCTAACCGGTTGTCAGGCGGCAGGTGGGAGTGGAGTCGCTGTTCCACCAGCAAGTGATGGTGAGTGTGTGATGAGTGTGCCAGTTGGATTTGCTGCATCTGAAAAAATAATGATAAATAAATAAACTGAAAAAATGGAGACAGCACTAAAAAAAATATTTCAATTTTTTTTTTTTTTTTTTTTGCAGGAAATGAAACGTTTTTCTAAAGGTACATCCCAATGGGATGGGCTATAAAGCACCAACAGGCTCCTGGGTTCCCAACTTCTATAGAAAAATATTTTTTTGGTTCAGCAAAACAATTAATTGATGCACACCTGTTGCTGTTGTTGCATTTGTTGTTGCTGCTGCTGTTGTTGTTGTTCCATATCGGAGTGCTTGCCAGGATCGCTCTGTGGATGTGACTGAGGTCGCATTTCTAGATGGTCCACACTGGTCTCATAGCCGTCATCGTGAGCTGCTTCTTGCTTCATACCACCCTCAGCGAATACAGACCTAGAATCAAACAAAAAATTCTTTAAGCGACGACTGTGTACTGTGTTTTATTTCTGTTTATTGGATACTGCATTGCGTTTGAATACTTTTTAAGAGGCTTGAAGGTTTTCAATTACTGTGGTAGAAACTGTCAAGTATATTTCTATGTTTTTTCACTCCACAATCACAGTAAGCTGTACAATTTCGAGAACCTTCTGGGAAAACGTATTTGGTTCGGGCATACTTATCCACAGCTACAATAAACAGACATGATCCTTAATCGACACATAACCCTTCCACACTTGACTGTGTTTAGGGGCCGATTTCCCATGTGCTGCATGTCATGGATCCGGTTAAACAAAGCAGTCCCCTTCTCTGGCCGAAACCAGATTTTCCAGGGGATCCCACAAGGCTGTATCTTCGACCAAAATTTTATCAAAAAGTTTCGGTCCAGTTTTGACGAAAAAAATTGATCACTTTTTGGGGTTCTTAACTTGGCTTCGTACCATAAAAAGTAGCGGGCGTGTGGCTAGAGACGACAGACACACGGAAGGACAGACGTTTTTTAAAAAGGAACCCCCGGTATCACGGAAAATCCAAAACCCCTACATCGATTTTTTGTACGGTTACATTCTCATCCCCAGTTTTTCCCCCGTCCCTAGATTTCATTACTTTTTTCTAGTTATGGATTACACACAGGCGAGAAAGTTACTGAAACAGGTACGCGATTGTGCTCACTTCGTTATCTCTTTTGAGGGGCAGTGCCGGGTCTGGAATATTTAAGAATGGTTAAATAATGTTGGGGGCTCTGTTAATTGGGTACGGGTGAAGTGGGGGGGAGGGGGGTGGCAAGGGTGGGGCCGGGGCGGGGGAGGACCGGGGGGGGGGGGGGGGGTGAAGCCTCCAACGCTTTTTCTACACAGGGACCCTCAGCCACTATATACCCCACAGCTCTCCATGATCAATACACCCTGCCCGCTGCTTCAGGCTGCACTGTCTAAAAACACCATTCATGGAACGATTTTTTTTTTAACTTCAGTGTAGCTACATATTATATGTTCACGACACAGTTTCGGTAGCCGCACACTGACAGACGCTTTACACCGGTTCTATCCCGACTCCCGACCCTACCCGTGTTTTACTTAGGCTCCTCAGGTATGTTCAGCATGTCAACTGAAATGTACATCGAGGCTGCGGTGGTTCGGAACCCACCTAAACTGTTGCTGGTATTATGTAGCACGACTATTTCTATGGCCAGGACATTAGGCCACAACAGTTTTTAGCATTCGCAGTATAATGCATACAAGGTCTGTCCGAAAAGTAATTCCGAATCTCAAATTAGGCTCCTTCTGCGTCGAGAGAGATTCAGAGACATTTCGAATGCCATTTTTCATCGAAATCGGTCACATGTCATGAACATTAGGTCAAAAAAGATGTAAGTGCAGAAAGATATTTCCAAGAAACCAGTTTTTTCGAAATCTCAAAATCAAATTTCAACACGGAAACAGTATTTTTTTTCGCCATAGTATGGCTAAGAGGAAGTAAAAACACTGTAGGTATTTTCCGTACCTCAGATTGAAAGGAAACTCCAATAACGCTCCAAATCACTCCAATTTCGGACGGAGTTGCGACAAAACAATTGGTTAAGTTGAAAATCAGTAGTTAACACTTCGTTACTGGTTACTGATTGCTTTTCTATTGTGGTTTTTATAGTTCTTCATCGCTCTCGAGAACAATACTTGACGGAGATTCTTACAAATTTCATAGTTTTCTAAGGTTTCACGATACAACATAATCTCTTTTCTTCTCACTTAGAAGGGACTTCGAAAATGCATGCCAAGTCAGCAGGACGCACCGTAGTTATGCACGATGCAAGGACAAGATCAACAACAATCTACGGCCAAGAAACTACATTTATTGTTGTTGTTCTTGTTCTCGCAAAGCGACTCTTGCTCTTGTTCTTGCAGTCAAAATCCTATATTGGTCTTGTTCTTGTTCTTGCAGTAGAAGTCATTTCTTGCTCTTGTTCTTGTTCTTGCTGCGAGAGTCTTGCGATTTCTTGCACGTACATGGAATTTCATGCTGTTAAAATGTGGTTTTTTGCCTACCGAGCGGCCATTTCTAGTCCAATCTATCGTCGAATAGTCTGCAGAGTTTTTCGCACAAAGTATGGACTGCAATCCATGAATGAAGCTTTGGAAAAAATCTGCCTGGGTTTATGCAAGACTCTTGCGAGAACTCTTGCAAGAGTTCTTGTTCTTGCAAGTCACTTCTTGTTCTTGCAGTCAAAATCAACTCTTGTTCTTGCTCTTGTTCTTGTTCTTGCATGCACGAAGTGCAAGAACAAAAGCAAGACAAGAAATTTTCGTGCATCACTAACGCACCGTGTTTTTGCTAAATTACATTTTGGTTCAAGAGATCCCTCCTGTAAAACGTGGTTTCAAAATAATAACATTTCCAACCACATTTTCTCACCGCAGGTAAGCATTGTAAAAGCATTTTATCCTCCTTTGTAACGTCATTTTGAGAAAGTGAAATGGAAGCAATATGCTTACCACCCTACACCACACTCTACTTCATGCGGAAACTAAAGCTGCTTTCATCAAAAACCACATATTTTAATTTGAAAAAGGACTTGAGTTCCTGCACTTGCAGAATTTACGACTGGCATTACGAAAACAGAAGAACTATTTTCAGTTTTTCAGTTTTTGAAAATTTCCCCTTATTTTACCTTAAAAAGTTGAGTTGTGTCATGTTAGCATATACAACAATTGAAGCGGCCTCACCTCTAGTTGGAAAACGCTTAACTCTTAGGTCCTGAGTTCGAATCCCGTTACCGGCAAATTTTAGTTCTGAGCCTTGGGGCCAAGAGTATGGGCCTTTAACAGCTGAAATCTCAAAAATCGACGGAAAAACCAAGCTCTGCGCAAATAGTAGTTCGGGTAGGACATTTGCTACGTCTACTGGCAATATTCTGAGAATTTCCAACCAAGGGAAAAACTAGAAAATAATACAACAAAATTAATACAAGAGTGTAGGCAGTTTTTCAAATGATAAAGCACTCCAAAGCACAACCTGGGACTTTCCAGTCAAGGGAAAAAATGGCAGAATCGACTTAACTCAAGTGTATGTTGGCGCTGGTTATTTAAAATTTAAAACAATGCTTACATTCCTAAACCACAACGTGAAAGTTTTAATAGGAGTTGGATATGTTTACGGACAACCAATGCACATACCCATAGAAATGGACAAGGTGGAGCAGAGGAGCGGACCTCGAGAGGATTCCAGTGCAAAATACTCAGCTAATGAGAGCACTCTCTGGAGAGGGAAGGCAAAAAGAATGAGTAAACAGCAAACTCTGTGTCGTGTAATCAGACTGTTTGCTATACAAACAAGTTCATGAATTGGATTTCCCAGTACGTGGACTGGCAGGACGCAAACAAGGTCCTGGATCTCACAACTATACCATGCAATATTTTTATTTTTGTGTCCTGAGAGGTCCGGGTTCGAATCCCAGCGGAACGGAAAAATTTTCCGCTTCCGACATGGATGTATTGGCTTCGGCCCACTACTAAACTGGCTTCGGCCCACTCATATTCGGCTTCGGCCAAAAACATCTAACAAACCAACTCATCGGCGCATGTTCTCTGAACGTCGCGCGTTAAAAAAAAAAATAATAATAACAAAAAATAAAAACAAAAAAATAAAATAAAATTGAAAAATTGTGTAGACTACGTAGCTCATAGATAATGATAATCATGAATCAGAGTAGGTTTACGGAGACTAAACCAGTTTCCTTAGTAGTGACGCACGAAAATTTCCTGTTCTTGTCCTTGCGTCTGAACATGTGTCAGGTGTGTTGAAACAAATCCAGATGTAAAGCAGAATGAATAAAAATTACTTATTCTGTTTTAAAAGGTGACAAATGTTCGCGTCACCAAAAATCCCCGTGCTTCAAAAAAATCAAAAAATCAAAAATCCTCTCACTCCCGGTCACCAAAATGGTTTTTAATTTTGGCATTTCATCGGGAATTTTAGGAGTTGGATAAATTTCGACTTAAATCTACCGCACGATTTTTCCTTTTTAGCACTGCCATGACATAGAGCATTGGTTATAGATGCAGACTTATCTGCTGAGCCACACAAAATCTGAAATGCCTCTCAGTGGCCGAGTGGCCTGAGAGGTCTCGGTTCGATTCTCGGCTTAAGTAATATTCTCCGCTTGGCTTCTCTCCTAAACTGACTTTTCCAGGGCTTAAGAGGACGCTTTACCTGACGGTGCATTTTTTGCCGCCCATAAGATTAACATTGCGAGTGGCGATTCATTTTCAAGGTTTACCCTTGGTTGGAAAGACACAAAATTTTGCCTGTACCTAGCCCTAACAATGTTCTAGGGAGTGTTCGAAGCAGATTTCCCATTTTTTTACTGGTTTTCGAGATACAGCACTTTTCTTGAGGTATGCGATGCTAGCATTTGCAAAACAGTTGCAATAAAAGAAACCAGTGAGAAATTGGGAAATCTGCTTCGAACACTCCCTAGAACATTGTTAGGGCTAGGTACAGGCAAAATTTTGTGTCTTTCCAACCAAGGGTAAACCATGAAAATGAATCGCCGCTCGCAATGTTAATCTTATGGGCGGCAAAAAATGCACAGTCAGGTATAGCGTCCTCTTGAAGGAAGGACCAATTTTGATGCAAGTGACTAAAGCTGTATAATGCCCGGCAAATATGGCAATCGAATTACTGCTTTTCAAATACTGAATCGATCAAACTATACAGAAAGATACTTTACCCGTCGAATAAATGGCTTCTGTGGGCCTGCATAGTGCCTTACCTGAAAACAAAAAATAAAACTATTAAAAATTTGGTTTTTTTTTGTTTTCGAGAAAAACTGGTGTTTTATTCGCTTAAGGGTGGAGAAATTGGTTAGAACGAAGGTCGCGCTGAAACCGAGGTGGAGTTATTGAATCAGGAACATGAATATGGCGCCCCTATTTTATCGCATCGTGACCAAAATCGGCTGAACTACGATAAAGTCGTATAAAAATTCCTTTCGGCGTCAAGCGTTGAGAAGTAACAGGATTTAAAATATGGGTTAAACAGATTTTCAGTCGACCTCGATCCATTCTATCCAATAACATCGAATAGATCGCATTATGAAATTTCAACCTCCCATTCCCGGTAATAGGATAAGTATATATAGCTTTTAGCTGAGGGTCGGGGGGGGGGGGGGGGGGGGACAAGCTCAGCAGCTAGACCGTTTCAAGAACTATCCATTGTGCTCAGCTGGCAGCACTACCAAATACCAGCTCCCCAGCCATCAAGTAAACGATGGGGACCTACAGTTTTAGGTGGGTTCCGAACCACCACAGCCTCGATATACATTTCACTTGACATGCTGAACATATCAGAGGTGAATGCCGATCAGAAAAACTTTTTGGTAGGATCGGGATCGAACCGGTGTGACCCGGCTCTCACTGCTCCTCAAAAGTCGACCATTTAGTCCACTCGGCAATCGAGGCTGTCTCATACGAGAAGTAAGGGTAGGCCGGATGAAAAACTTTTTCACGCAAAAAGTTTTTCGATAACAAACTCGAAGTAAAAAAAAAACGGAGTTGATATCACAACACGAGTTATGAATTTCCCCTCCCTTCGTCCTATTACCGTTATTAAAGAACTTGATTTTAGACAGTTAAATATCATGTATCAATCAGAAATCAATTTTGCCCAAAATTAAGGCACGTTTACTTGTTTGTGAAACAGACCTACAGACTTTTGACCTTTCGAACTGACTGTGGTTTTGGGGTCCTGGGACAGTACTGTGGGGCGTTCAGCTATATAAAGAAGGCCGTCCCCCAATGACAGCGTTCCCTATCCTACCCCATGATTTGTGGCTAAAGTATCCTGGGAAAAAACTGCCCCAGATGAAGTATTCGTTATAAATGAGTGCATCATAGCGGAGACTGAGAGTTCCCTCAGGTATCAAAACAGAAAAAATAACAAAGCTTGCATTATTCTTTATTTACAGTCTCGGTTAGAGCAGCTTGAGTTGAAATCCTCATTGTAAAACAGAGACAAAAGGTAAGCAGTTAAAAAATTAGAGAGGAAAAATATGAAGAACTTTTATGAATGATCCGGAAAAATTGAAAATGTGCATGAATGAAATACACTCTGAGAGGGAAAGAAAGAAATAAAATGACAACAGCTCTCGAGAATAACAAGTACGTGAGGTAGAAAGGGGAGCAAAAGTGAGATTGGATACTTTTAGAAAAATAAAATCGTACCAGGGCTGCTAAACGTTTCCTCTTTACAACTCTTTGAGGACAAGGCTAGTCGTAAATAATACGATTACTCCTTTACGGCGTCTGGGAGAATTTCCGCATAATTTGTGTTACAGGGGGACAGGTAGGATGCTTTGAAATCATTGTCAAAGGCAGTGAAGGAATTTTTATTGCAATTTGTACAACTATTTGTATATATTACAATGAAGTTGTTAATTTCATTAGCTTTAATTAAAAAAGTACAAAAAACGAATGGCGAGCATTTCATGTTGGAATTTCCCTTTTACCTTCTGTGGAGAATAAAAAATTAAAAAAGAGAGCTGGGGCTGATTAAGGCAGGATTCCTGGATCCTTTTAATTATGACATGAGATAAGTAATAACCGAAATACAAAATGATGAGCAAGAAATTTATTAAAAAATAATAAGATCGTACGAACAAAATCGATACTTATTAAAAAGATAACAGACCCGCTAGGAAACCGCGGGAAATTAGATGAAGAATTTCTCGCAAATTTCTGGAAGATAAGCTTTATTAACTAAGAACTGCACCTTAATTATATTATCTTTTATTACTTTTCTTTATCCCCATTAATCAATCAAAATTTTACTGGTCGATATTCACGCTGAATTAATATTGAGACTATAAGGTGGTCTAGAACCCATTAGCTGTAGGAAAAACTACAGTGAATAATTTACATCACTAGCGAAGCCAGACCCGTAATTTCAATTTTAAATGTGATTCAATTTTTGGTTCAGGTATAGGAAGAGGAAAAGAGAGGACGACGAGAAAAATGAAAACTCAGTATGGTGGATGCAACCTCCTACTTTCAACGAGGGATAAATAATAATTAGAATTGGCTTTACTGTGAGAAAGGCAAAGTCGTCACCCCGACCTCTCATTTCCGATCTAGCAACACCCATACGATAATGTACCTTTGTCACTTTCCCGATTCAATTACATTAATAATAATTGTATTAGTGGTTAACGAATTTATGAAGAGTTTCCTGTCGATCCACTATATTAATATCCGAGCTATTCATTATGCCATGGATAGAGTTTTCCGAGAGTGCCATCGACCGCCTGTTTCCGGAAATAATCGAATTACATCGACCGTCTTTTTCCGGAAATAATCGAATTTCCGGGCCGGTACCCCGCTATTATTCGAAAAGTCTTTAGCAATGACACCTTTGCGAAACTGGAACAGCTGCAGACTCATCATCTCTGCACTTTTACATTAAAAATTTCACTTGAATTAGAAGGGCGGGATTATGAGAGGAAACTGGAACAGCTGCAGACTCATCATCTCTGCACTTTTTACATTAAAAATTTCACTTGAATTAGGTAGGCGGGATTATGAGAGGAAGGAAACTATTTTTAAGAATCCCCTATTGTACTTTTTAACAATGAAAAGTCAGCAACAAGCATTTTTCGAATCAGGTATATTAATAAAAACAAGGCACTCCTCGCCATGTTAATCTCAAGAGTGGCAGAAAACCACGGTAAGCTGCACAGCTATGTTTTGAATATTTTTCAGTTCAGGCCCTTTGGTTCGGATGTAGAAAAGAGGTCGAGGGAGGGCTTTGGCAGCGCTGGAAAGAAGGACGGGGGAATGTGGTGTCTGTAGTCCGGGGGGTTTGGGGGGGGTTTAGGGGTTGGGGGCTGCCAGTGAGAGCAGTTGGAGCGTTGTGGGGGTGGTGGGTGGCGAGGGAGAGGGGGTTGGGACAGGGGCAAGGGGATCATTCGCAGCTAAAACGGGCTATCTTTCCAGCAGCAAACCTGGAAAAACCCCCCTTTTTAGCCCCTCACTCTATGTTGCCTGGGAACTGGGGGCTTTAGATTAGTCACGAGTGACGTTTTTAAGGCGCGTCTTCGTCTCTTTCCAAAACTTTGGTTCGGTACTCTGGCGCTGGTACTCCATTATGAACCAACTCATCACCTCCATACCAACCACTTACTCAAGTTAGGCAAATGTTTTGGACAGAAAAAGAAATACGAATCATTTTTTTTTTTTTTCGGCACAACGCACATTGCTATAAGAGCTACACATACACATCTATACAAGTAACGCTAGTGAGAAAGTGAGAATGGAAGACAGATGCAAGCATAACCCCTTTAAGAGGACGCTATACCTGACGATGCATTTCTGCCGCCCATAAGATTAACACTGCGAGCGGCGATTCATTTTCAAGGTTTACCCTTGGTTGGAAAGACACAAAATTTTGCCTGTATCTAGCCCTAACAATGTTCTAGGGAGTGTTCGAAGCAGATTTCCCAATTTCTCACTGGTTTCTTTTATTGCAACTGTTTTGCAAATGCTAGCATCGCATACCTCAAGAAAAGTGCTGTATCTCGAAAACCAGTAAAAAAAATGGGAAATCTGCTTCGAACACGCCCTAGAACATTGTCAGGGCTATAGGTACAGGCAAAATTTTGTGTCTTTCCACCCAAGGGTAAACCTTGAAAATGAATTGCCGCTCGCAATGTTAATCTTACGGGCGGCAAAAAATGCATCGTCAGGTATAGCGGACCCTTAAGTTTTTGCCAAGTATGAGGAAAAGTACTGCAAATGAGAAATTTGCTTCTATGCCAAAGTCAAGCACGAGTCAGTGAGCAAGTCAGTCCGCATGGAGGCATAATAACTAGGTACGTATGATTGTGATTTGTGAAGGTGGCTTTGCTTAGTGAAGTGCTCTCAGCAGTCAACACAATCAACTTCAGCAATGACGGCGCGGCTTCATCTTGGTTGGATGATCCTCCAAATACGGCAGTTTCCTAGTTCCCAACAAGCTCCTTCACAGGCAGCCTCAAGAGTCACTATGCAGCTCAGCCTTCCCCACAGGGGACTTGTACCTATTGTATTATATGTATTGCGGAACCTACATCAACTCCCCAATGCGGGGAATAATAGGAAAGCAGTTACAAGTACGGTGGGAGAAGGCTGAGCTATACCGCTATACTGACTGCTTACCAGTTCAGATACTTTACCACTAATGCAAGAACAAGAACAAGAAACGGCATTTCTTGTTCTTGTTATCGCCAAGTGACTTGCTCTTGCAATAAAAATCCTATATATTTCTTGTTCTTGCAGTAGAAATCATTTCTTGCTTTTGTTCTTGTTCTTGCTGCAAGACTCTTGTAATTTCTTGCATACACATGGAATTTTCTGCGGTTAAAATGTGGTTTTTTGCCTACCGAGCGGCCATTTTAAGTGCAATCTATCGTCGCATAGTCTGCAGAGTTTTTCGTACAAAATATGGACTGCAATCCATGAATGAAGCTTTGGAAAAAAATTGTTGGGATTATGCAAGACTCTTGCGAGAACTCTTGCAAGAATTCTTGTTCTTGCAACCAAAATCAACTCTTGTTCTTGTTCTTGCATACAAGAAATGCAAGAACAAAAGCAAAACAAGAAATTTTTGGGCATCACTACTATTGATCCACCATACTCACTCGATTCAC
Organism: Mesopsocus fuscifrons; assembly: GCA_950004255.1. NCBI lineage: Eukaryota > Metazoa > Arthropoda > Insecta > Psocodea > Mesopsocidae > Mesopsocus > Mesopsocus fuscifrons. The sequence goes on from OX465378.1 coordinate 6,195,940, forward strand.
GTATATTTCTTGAAACGTGGCTGGTTGTAAATGACAGTGCCTTTGAGAGTCATAAAAGGAAATGTTGTCAACATTAGGACGACCTTTCTTGCCCCTACGGCCCGGCATTCTTTTGTTTTGATCCTATCGGCCTTATTCTGACATTTTAGCGACTCCTCCCGCAACCAACCCATTCCTTGTTCTTCTCTTTTCCTAATCATATGCATTATTTGTCTTTTAGTCCTACAAACTTCCAGCTCTTCGTGACTTCCACGATACTTCAAGATTTCAGTACCTACACGTCCAGTCCTCAATCTGTACGTTGAGGCTCCATGTCCCATGTCTATAGGAAAATTAGCCCAAGCATTATCTACATCCACCCGATTTTGGGGGAAAATAAAAAGATTCAGCATATTTAGAACAGGGCGTGGGTGCCCTATTTAAAACAAGGGAGCTGATTATCCTCGCTACTTCATGCAAACTCCAAACTCCAGTAAAAATGTTTTAAAAAAGCACATATCCTCAAAACCGTGCTTTAGCATAATATAGATTTTGAGTGGTGGGGGAACAAATAGAATGAAGCATCTCATGGAGCGTTTTCCTCATTTGTTCTCCCTTGTTTAGGATAAAGATGAAGGTTCAGTACTGGCTGGCGCAGATACCACTCAATTTTTCTTATAAGGAGAATTGATGATTTGGCTACGGTCCATTTCGCCCCATGACAGCAATAAGGTACAGGTACCCGATTTTGATTTTAGGAACAATTCGAAAGCAGAGTGGAATAAAAATTGTACCTCTATAACAACAAAATGTGACTTATAGAAAATGAAATCTGATATGTGTCCATAGAGGGATGGGTTCGAATCTCTACACAAGGAAGTTTCTCTCATTAGGCTTCGGCCCACTCCTTTGTAGTTTTCAGCCGACTTCTCTACCTGTAGTGTTTTTTTTTTTTTTAACGCGCGACGTTCAGTGAACCATAATAGGCGCGGATGTTTTTGGCCGAAGCCGAAGTGGAGTAGGCCGAAGCCGAAATAAGAGTGGGCCGAAGCCAATACATCCAAGTCGTAAGCGGAAAATTTTTCCGTTACGCCGGGATTCGAACCCGGACCTCTCAGAACGCAAGACGGACTGATAGGTCCGGGTTCGAATCGGGTCCGCTTTGCGTCCTGAGAGCAGGCACACCTGTAGTGTTATGTCTCATCGTAGGCTCTCACACCCTTCAAAAATAATTTAAAAAGTTAAAAAGACCATAATGACACGAACTCATCAACACCATTAGTGCATAAACACACTTTTTATAGACGTTATAGCATTAAATCGTAAAAGAATAAATTTCCCAAGTCAAAAAGAGAGGTAAAAGTTAGAAAAAATGTGAAAAGTTTTTAAGGATAACTAAAAGTTGGAATCTTTACGACGCTATGCGTTGAAAAAGTAGGCCAAGTTCAAGCCAACTACAAGTATAAAATCGTTCACAATGAATAGGCCAAGGATCACACTGATTTTGCAGGAAAGTGGGAATTTCATTTGATAACTGTCTGCTGGAAAATATACTTCAATTTTTATGCCATGATTTTTCCCTTTTTCCTCTTTTTTTATATTACTTCCATGTCTGAAAATCTCTCTCGGTAGATTTTCTTTTGAAATATTCGAAAATTTACATGAATCCATTCACGACACATTTTACACACATGTTTTCATGATTTTGTTATCATAGCGACGGCACAAAATATACGATGCAATACAATTTCTATTCTGCAACACCATTCATTTTTTTTATACTGTTAACGCCTGAAATCATTCTAAACTCGTTCGACAGTCACTTTTCTGACACAATCAAGAATGCATCCATTTCTCTCTTAGACTCCAGCGAGAGAATATCTAAAAAGTATATACAATATTTTCACGCAAAAAAATGCACAGTGATGTGTTCGAAATCTCGCGCTTCTATCGCTCCTATTGGGGGGTGGGCTGCGCATTTTCTACTTCAATAAAATGAACAATTCTGGAAATGGGCTGGTTGCTGGGATTGTCTTTTCACTAACTCTGTATACCATTGGCATAAAAACTTTAAAGTATTACCACAGTATTACCAATCCCATTTTAACACTAGGTTATAATCAACTTTAGTCCTCCTTACTTTTGGATGAAAGTAAATTCAGGCACATCCAGGGGAGAAATGTGAATTATCGTTGCCAAACTCCTTCAGATATTTGTGACCTCTTCTTTAAGTTACCATTAGTGGCGTTAAGTCAGTGCTAACCCGGAGAATAACCAGGGAATAACCACTCGGGAACAGGGAAATTTTTCGTTTGCAGCACGCAGAGAAAGAAGCAGTCTCTACAGAAAAAGCTGAGGGAAACACAGCTAGGGTCCAGAGCGCCAGTTTGGAAGAGGGGGAGCATGAAGGGAAGGGGACGCTCGAGGGGAGCAAAAAATCACTAATCAGAATAAATAAGTAACCAGGGCGACCTCTCAAACGTACCAAGCTCACATACCTGGTCCAATGAAATGTATATCGAGGTTTTGGTGGTTCTAAACCCCACTAAAACTGTAGGTCCCCATCATTTACAAACATTATAACAGAGGAGCTGGTATTTGGAAGTGCTGCCAGCTGAGCACGATGGAGAATTCTAGAAATTTTCGGCCCCCCACATATTATGTACTTAAACGTATGGGTTGTGACCAACTTTTTACCATTTTGGCCAGTCATTTCTTGCTCTTGCAGCGAAAATCATCTCTTGTTCTTGTTCTTGCATGCAAGAAATGCAAGAACAAAAGCAAGACAGGAAATGTTCGTGCATCACTAAGCTGAGCTGATAATAATATTCTGTTAAGGAAGTAGAGAAATCCACCATAAGAATTATTACTGCTACCCGATATATCGGCTGAATTGTAACGCCCATAGTTCACACTGACTCACAGACAGACATGGAATAAAACAATAGTACTGTAGGACAAAAGAGCAAAAAGCTATATCCTGTTTTAAAACGTCTAGCCAGTGACAAAGAAGCCAGCATTGTTCAGAGAGGAGAAGACTCAAGAAATTTTATGGTGACCTCAAAACGATCTATCAATCTTCGTCTACACTCCCTTCATCACCTCGGTTAGGGTGCGACTCGGGAGTTTTCAGAGCGAATACTGCAAACTGGCATACCCGGTAGTAGTGCACGATGCAAGAACAAGAACAAGAAACCGTTTCTTGTAGTAGAAATCATTTCTTGCTCTTGTTCTTATTCTTGCTGCGATCATGCATACACATGGAATTTTCTGCGGTTATAATGTGCTTTGTTGCCTACCGAACGGCCATTTCAAGTGCGTCACATAGTCTACAGAGTTTTTTTTATACAAAACATGGACTGCTTTCCATGAATGAAGCTTTGGAAATAAACTGCCTGGGTTTATGCAAGAATCTTGCGAGAACTCTTGCAAGAGTTCTTGTTCTTGCAAGTCATTTCTTGTTCTTGATCTTGCAGCCAAAATCTACTCTTGTTCTTATTTTAGGGCGAAAGAAATGCAGGAACCATAGCAGGGGAGGGATGGAAATTTTTACGTCGGTAAAAGAAGCATCGTATGAGGCCAGCTTTACGAAGGTAAATGACACCGTCTCCGAAATACCTAAAGGGACACACCAAATAGGCAATCGACCATGGGTGCATTTGCCCTGAAGAAGGGGCTTTCTATAGGTGTGTATGCCGAAGCCGAAGACGTGCGTGCCGAAGCCATCACAACCATACCAGGTTACAACGAAATTCGAACCCACACCTCTCAGGGCAAACAAGTCAGACGCCTTGAGCATTCGGACACTCTGAGACAGGCGCAGGTTAAAAATATAGCATTATGTGATTTTGCCAGGGGCCTAGCCGAGAAAAATTTGGCCGAGCTGTAAACAGCAGGCCGAAGCCGAAAAAAGCTAGATGGGGAAAACTAAGCAATCGATTCCTACACGAGTTTGGAGGAAACGTCGAACTTGTGTTCCGATACATATTGTCGAAACTACAATAAACACTTGACATATACGGCGTTCAATCGCTCATAAGCCAGTGAAAAAGATGAAAAAGGAGAAAAGCGAGGTATTACAAAACAATTCGATCCAGTTATTTTTTTACAGCCTTCTTTTCATCCCCCTTTTCCCTCTCGTTTTATTTTCGAAGGTATTTTTCTTCCTCTTAAAACCTTTTTATAAATATTTAAAAAGTGGGACTTGCCTAATTTCCTTCGTTATTTCTCCCTATTCATCTAAATAGCGAGACAACAACAAACTAATTTCACTACAATCTCTTCTCATTACTGCAAGTATTATTATACCGTAAATATTCTTTTTCCAATCTATACTGGCATAGAACTTTCTAAACAACGGTAATTCAGCAGGGGTCGAAACTAGGCACTATATTAGCAGAGACAAAGGATACGTTGCAAAAAGTGCCGAATGATCTAGCCTATTAATTTACAGTAAGTGTATCACGCATACGATTAGCCTTTGAGAAGTGTCGAACCGTATAAATTAACAGAAATTAATAAGGATTACTTCCACCATAAGGGACAAAGCTCAGTTAAGTGTCAGTTAGCTTAACGTTCGATTTAACTGAGATGCTGTGAGTTCTATTAGGAAAATGTTTTCCACTACTTTTCAGAACATTAAATTGCACTAGGGGCTTACACACATTGGTGTGCATGAAGAACCACTATATAGGAGGTGTTCACCGTATAGCGGCGTTCCACATTATTGATCCTATCCGCATATGTTCCCCCCCCCTTCCCCCGACCCTAGCTAGCCAACCCCCCCCCCCCCCCCCCACCTCTACCCACCTCCGCACCAACTGCCCCGTCCATTTAAACCTCACCAATTTTGTATCGGCAAAGTCCTATTCAATGTTTAGATAAATGGCTCAATTAGAAGATGATCAAAGTGGACGAGCGGCAAGGGGTACATCCTGAATCCCTTCGTTCGAATCCCGGCGTAAGCATTATTTTCCGCTTATGATGTGACCCGCTCCTGTTCGTCTTCGGCTTCGGCCAAACTCCAGTGGTATTATTCTCAACTCAGAACGATAACAATAAAGTGATTGTTGAAGTGTACCTGAACTTAAGAATAATTTGGGGAAGCAACGGCAAACTGTTGGACCGAAATCGTTTCCTAAACCCTAAAAAATCTTGGTTTCATTTTTTTTCCAAAAAATTGTCTCTTTTAGGAATTAATACCTTAATAGTGAGTAAAAATAATCCGTCAACGTTATGTCTGGGAAAACTGTGGCTCGGGGATAGCAAAAAAATAATAGATAGGAAAATAAGAAGATAACATGAGATGAAAATTGTAGAGAGAATCTTGTACCAATAAGCTCAAAAGCAACCATTCCGAAGATTAACTTCACTGAGAATTCTAAAATGACAGGAAACAAACTTGAAAGACAAGAAATTAGAAAATAGGATCCCTGAGAAGAAAATCAGGTAGAAAAGGTGAAAAGATGGAAAATGTTAGTCAATCTCTGCAACTCATTGTGTTCAAAACTGAATGGGAGAGAATCGTTTTGTCGAGAAATTAAAGATGAACGACTCAGTAAATAAATAACTTCAAATGAGAGATTGTCACCCTGGAGTCAGGGGCGGATTTATCATATCAACTAGGTCACACTGGGGGCCCCCAAGAGAAAATAAAATAAAATAAACTAAAATAATCTAAGGAAAAAATAAGAAAAAACATAGAATGGTATTTGGCAAAATTTAGGATCAGTAATGGGTAGAATAGAAATAAAAATTATTTTTTAATAAATATCCTCGAAACAATTTGAAATAGAATAAAAAGAGACGCCAAACGTTGGTAACCACCCACCATCCACGTCAAGAGGGGGTCTGCTCCCACGCTTTCCCAGGCACGCCTCAGCAATAATTTGCCAATTTTGTACATAGAGAGTTATCAAATTTGGACTATGAGGTTGTCATAGCAGCCTCTGCTGCTGAAAAAGCAAGGAAGCAGGTTTTCTATAAACATGGGAAAAATCGGTTAAAACTTCCTACAATCATCTTGTACCTTGTACCAGCATATTTTTCTGCTAATGGCCTTAAAACGAACCCTCCATTTTAACAAACTTTTTGGCTGGATCAGCCGAGTCCCTATAGGAACTCACGTATTTCAACCTCGGTTATAACGAACCAAAAACATTGATAGTGAACTTATTTTTGCAACAATCGTGGTAAAACCTGTCATTAGGTATAAAATGGAAGCTATCAGTTTCTTAGAGAGTGGGGAAAAGCAGGCCGAAGCCGAATATGAGTGGGCCGAAGCCAGTTTAGGAGTGGGCCGAAGCCAATACATCCATGTCGGAAGCGGAAAATTTTCCTTCCACCGGGATTCGAACCCGGACCTCTCAGGACACAAAGCGGACCCCTTGACCACTCGGCCACTGAGAGGCCCTACTGTGTGTTCTGTTCCTGTGGGTATAGACACGCCCGAATTTTTCTTGATACCAATTTTCTTTCATCAACTTTTCAGACAGTTAAATTCCTCTGAGAACTGACAAATTTACCTCTCCTGACAGTTTTTCGAAAGAGCCACCTGTCATTGGCTGGTGTATCTAACAATAGGCACTGACTTCAAAATATGATTCGATTTGAAGAAACATGATAAAATGTAATCATATTATCTGAAAGAGCTTAACATTTTTTCTTGATTCAAATTTCATTTATAAATAATCCAAAATATTGGGCCCTAAGTACCATATCAGGCACATTTGAAGGATTTACTGGTCACAACCTTACTGATAAAATAGAAATGAAAAAATTCCTCTCTCGAGATGAATCCGAACTATGTAACGGTTCACCCATACTACTTTCAGTGTAAGGCCGCTCTAAAAAGGTCTGAGAATGTTCCTGGGGCAGTGGGGGGGAGGACGGGGGTGAAAAAATTTATTGTTGCATTCCCCACTGAATTTTTCAAGTTTCATTTAGAGATCTAAGCTTTCACAAAAAATATTCCTCGGGGGCAGTGGTGCCATGCAAGGGGGAGTGTTACGGGGGGGGGGGGGGGGGGGGGCAAAATTCCAGTATTGGAATGCTTTGCAAGATTTCCAATGAAAAGCTCGGGACGCTAATTGAAATGAATAAATTGCAAGAAGCTGGAGTGCCATGGCAATAACTTAGACTAGAATATTGACTGACTGACTGACTGTCGTACCCCTTGTTTGTTAATATCCTCTTCCTCTTTTCAACTTATTTTCCATAAGCAAAGGCCGTTTATTCAAAACATTCAATTAGATAATTAGTTTACTTTCAACTCAAGCTCAATCGAGTTTGAAAAAAAAAAAATATTGAGATATTTTCTACGGATTTCCATTGAAGGGTAATTGAATTGTATAAGTTGCAAGAAGCCGGAGACTCACTATAATTACTTAGGCCTTTGGCCATTCTCCAGACTCGTAACCTGATTTTGTAATATAACTGTGACGTGATGTCTTTATCTTCTATACAATACAGCCTTATAGCTGTATTGCTGAGGGCACCTTTTTCAATTTAAGAAAACAAATTTTAAAAAATAGAAGACTAACTGAAGAAGGCAAAATCCAATAATCCCCGTTTCCATCACAGTTATAGTTAAATCTGTATTCACGTTGACTCTAATTGAGGTTTAACAATAAACTTCGGTGGTGAGAATGGGCCCTAGTGATTCTACCTTCTGCAGTCAGGTCTGAGGAGAGAGTGAGAGGGGCTGAGAAAGTTATGTCATCGTACAAAATTTCAATTTCGAGATTTTGGGTTTCCCATAATCCACGAGGTCCCCCGAGTCCAAAAAAGTGGTTTTTAAAAAATGTCCGTCCGACGTGGTGCGATCAAAAAACGTTTTAGACAAAAGTTGTAGGAAACACTGTTAGACAACTCAGGAAAGAATAATAATTTCAATATTTTCAATATTACGGGGGTAATGGCCAAATTTTATTGTTTCCAAGAACCCTCCCCATTTCTACCCCGTTCGTCCAATTTCCCCATTTTACGAACTTAACCTAGACTATAAGTTATCTTCTTGCTATGAATGCAGTAACAGCTTCAAATTGTAATTATAAATGCTTTAAAAAAAAATTAGTAAAAACACGTTTTTAACACACGAACCCTATGGCAGGAAGCTCAATGTGTGGTTGATGACGTCACGGCCGCCATGACATATGCGCATGGGTAGTAGGTATACTATGTTTAGTTGTACTGTGACCCATTCAAGAAACAAGAGGAAGAAGAAACACAACACGGACGCTCAACATAATGAGCGTCCTTATTGTGTTCCTTCCTCTTCTTGCTTCTTGAATGGGCAAGAGTTCGAATTATTTCATTGGGTGGTAATGGTGAACGCACTCAGACCCAGTCCCAAACGAAAATTCAAAATCTCATGCATTCTTTGAAGCCAGACAAAAAGAGAATTAAATCCAAGACGTATTGCAATTTACCTTGCTTTAAAATAATAAAATGAACGTACTTCGTCCGGTAATTGTTTTTAAATTAATTAAAAAAGTAAAATTATTAAATCATCCGGTAGTCAGAGCCATCTATTGAGTAAAAATGGAACTAGGTATCTACTTTAGCGACTTTAGTCGATGTCACACAACTTTTTTCTTCTTATAATTCCATTGAATACGTTTCATTACCTCAAAAAGCCACTTCCTTCTTACTAAAAATGTATATTTTTTTTAATCTAATTTTTAATCTCCTAAAATACTGAATAAACATGTTTAAATTAAGAACCAAATCGACTAAAGTCGCTAAAGTAGATAGGTACCTAGTTCCATTTTTACTCAATAGATTTAATAATTTTACTTTGTTAATTAATTTAAAAACAATTACCGGACGAAGTACGTTCATTTTATTATTTTAAAGCAAGGTAAATTGCAGTACGTCTTGGATTTAATTCTCTTTTTGTCTGGCTTCAAAGAATGCATGAGATTTTGAATTTTCGTTTGGGACTGGGTCTGAGTGCGTTCACCATTACCACCCAAAGAAATAATTCAAATTCATGCCGATTCAAGAGGAATAAGAAATAGGAAACGCAATAAACGCTGAGTATATTGGCGAAATTTTGAAAGCTACTCCTCTCTGCGGAGTGGCTCATAATACTGAAAAACAAAGACCCTGCCTGACCCCTGACTGAGGAGTTTGGAGGGGATACAGGGACAGGACACTGAGGCCTGAGACTAACGTCGACGATTAAAGTAAAGGGTTCGACAATGGTCGCACTTGACTTTCTCGCAATTTTTATCGAAAATTTGATTTTTTTTGTCAGAATTTTAACTTTTTCTAAAAAGTATTTTGCCTCACACTGGACATTTACTTTTAGGCACCTGCGTACCGAATTTCAAACATATCCGTCAAACAGTGAAGTGTCGTTCGACGCGCAAAGTATATGTTTTCTATTTTGCATGTCACCGTCTTAATTTTTAAGTAAATGAAAATCTATTGAAGATGCCCTTGAAGCATCTATCTGAGACCACTTTCACCAACTTTGAAGGAAATCTGTCGATTAGGGTTGTTGCAAATCCGTCTTAACCAATCAAAAACGTGATTTCCGTTTTTGGAAATTTTTTCCTACGATAATGCCAATATTGGCCCAAATTTTTGGCCCATCTCAAAAAGAATAAATGCAATCCTGTAGCATCTATTTGGGAACACTATTGCGAAATTACAAGGATCTAACTTAATAACTGTAGTAACTGTATCTGAGTAGTATCCGCCATATCGGCCAATATAGGCAAAATACGTTCGTGACATGGAAAATAGAAAACATGTACTTTGTGCGTTCACAGTTTGACGGATATGTTTGAAATTCGGTGAGCAGGTGCTTAAAATTATCGTCTAGTGTGTAAGTATGGCAAAATATTTTTTAGAAAAAGTTACAATTTTGTCCCAAAATAAATAATTATTTACGTAAGAAAAAAAAATCAAAATTTTCGAAACCACTGGCGTAAAAATTGCGAGAAAGTCAAGTGCGAACATTGTCGGACCCTTCATTTTTTTAGCATTAAGTTTGAACAACATAGGTACTGCGGGCGGTTTGAACTGACATAATGTAGGCTAAGGTGCAAGGTGCACTTTTTCCCATTCCGGATGTCGGTTTTCCACTCAATCCTGATCCGGATATACGTCTGGAGTGGAGTGCAGAAGTTACAACAGCAGGTGGATTACTATACGACACAAGTTCATGAAAGTGGTTTCACTGCTGGATGTTATGAATTTCACAAAGTTGTCTTGGAAACAGGCACTCGGTGTAAGGATACAAACAAACTTGAAAAGCAGGTTAAACAAAGAAGTTGGGGAAATTCTCCAAGTTTGGAGCGACGGTGGTGAGGTGAGTTTGGACTTACGGTGGAAGTTAGGAAGAGGGTGGGGATTTTGGATTTGCAATGTTACACCTTTAGCCATAGTTCCGGCACCTTGTCAAGCCACCCAACTTCGCAACAACCTTCCTCAACTTCAGAATTACCAGTGGCAGGCAACACAGCTGCGTGCTGCCCTCCCATCAGCTGGTTATTTCAGATCTCTGTCGCTAAAAAAAAATCACCATCGCACAGAACTGATTCAGCCGTCGACTCGGCTCAGATTTAGGTCTCAAGTAAACCACGCTCCGCGGAAGAGCCACAGGAGACCTCCAGCGGCTCGAAATATAGGGAGCACAATAAGAACACAACAGAGGTGCTTTGCCCCTTAAGGGGCCTCCTTAAGGGTCCGCTTAACCTGACGATGCATTTTTTTCCGCCCATAAGATTAACACTGCGAGCGGCGATTCATTTTCAAGGTTTACCCTTGGTTGGAAAGACACAAAATTTTGCCTATACCTAGCCCTAACAATGTTCTAGGTCGTCATCGATCCAGATTTCCCAATTTCTCACTGGTTTCTTTTATTGCAACTGTTTTGCAAATGCTAGCATCGCATACCTCAATTTTTTAAGGGGAAAAGTTCTGTATCTCTGTATAGGCAAGATTTTGTGTCTTTCCAACCAAGGGTAAACCTTGAAAATGAATCGCCGCTCGCAATTTTAATCTTATGGGCGGCAAAAAATTCATCGTAAGGTTAAGAGGACCCTTAATAATATAACAACAACATTAGGAACAACGCAGAAACTCAAACAACACCAGGAGAAACTCAGTTGTGTCTGGACCAAAGAAGAAAGAAAAGTGAAGAAGAAATATTATCTTGTGAAGTTCATTTATGCTGCCATCTTACAGGGATACTCATTAGCAAATGTGTTTTGTGATCTCATGCCTGTGACGACAATGTGACGGCAATGACAGAATGTAAGTTGAGATGAATTTCACAAAAGTGCTCGTATGCTCCAGCAAACAGCAGCAGCAGAAGCAGCAGCATTGGGCCATTCGCTGAATGCTGTAGTGGAGTTTGCGCATTCACAAAAATTTCCCCCTCCACCCTCCCGCCCCTCCCCAGGCTCCCTGGCTAGCCTGTGCTTTTATAAGGCACCTCCTCTCCAAATTAACATTATATTGATTACTGTCAAGGCCGCCATCACCCTAGGGCCTAGGTAACTTCTTGGTTCTATTCACCAAGAACGGAAATTTTTGACATTTTGGCTTCACTGGTGATGCGTTTGTGTCACCCATCAGATTAACATTGTGAGCGGCGAATTATTTTGGATTTTTTAGACCCAGGCACTGATTTCCCAGTTATTCCGAGTAGTTTTCAAGATTTTTCCCTATTCCCCAGGTTAAAAACTGAAATCATGCCACGTTAGCACAGTTGAAATCGAAAAAACCACTAAAAAACTGGGGAACTGGCGTCGGTGCTGAGCTTGGAAATTAGTAAGGTTACGTATTGACGGACGTCTTAAGGTATTACCACCCGCTGAAAAGTTCTTTTGTCACTCGGCAGTTCGGGTCATAGCATACACATATGCATTTCGAGAAACCTAGGTTCGGCACTGTTCTTGCAGTGGAACCAGTGGCCGCCCGCGGAGACCGGCGCCCTAGGGCACCTACTGTACCTATTATCCGGCCAGGCACGGCCGTGGTACCCATCCACAAGCGCAAGAATGGTCCAGGCTGAGGCTCAGGCTTGGGCCAACCTTGGCCCTGTCGGCCCTCCGCCACCCGCGAAATACCTCCCATACTATCATGCGTCAGGAGCGTATCCACGTAACATATCAAAGATAGAGCCTCGATACCCGACTGTCTTTAATGTGAGCCGGGTTACCGATTCTGATCGATATCAATGTTTTTATGATAGGGATTCACATCAGATGTGTTCAACAACACAAGTGGAACGTATATCGAGGCTGTGGTGGTTCGGAACCCACCTGAAACGGTGGGTTCCACGACCGCTCGGAAGCTGATATTTGATAGTGCTGTTAGAGCAGACCACGTCTGATAATTATTAAAATTGTCAACACTTATGGATTAGAACAAGTTGAAGCGTATAGTCGACCCCCCCCCCCCCCCCCCCCATTGTTAGGTATCAAAAGTTTTGGGGTGGTATCTTCAGTCGAGCTATTGGGTCAAAGTTTCTCGGAGCCCTCCTCCCCATGGAAGTTCTATGTATTTCAGTGTCATCGTAAACAGGTCAAGTGCGACCATATCGAACCCCTTTCTGGACAAGGAATGACGTCACAGGATCGGTCCATAAGAACCAATCCAGTGACGTCACAACCAACCTTTTTAAAAAATAAAGAAAAACCTCAGTGATTTCTAAGATTCTAAAATACCTACTGGAGGGGTGTCTACTCCATTATGCGAAAGCATAACGGATTCCAGTCAAACCATTTTTCCCTATTGTCCTGGGATAGCAGGGATGGGTTTGGAAGTGGGAATTATGGGGGATAAATCCAAATCGATTTGGCTAAGAAGCAGATCCAGTGAGAAACTAAAACGTGAAGCAGGTGCCGGAATCTGTCTAAAATAATCCATACCCTTTTTGGGTGAAGCTGCTGGTTTAAAATGTTGGAAAAGTAGATCCCCCATGCAGTGTATATGGGAGTTGATGGTTTAATACCCAGATTATTTACTCTATGACCGTTCGGAAACTCTTTCCCAACTTTAAATCCTTTTTGAAATGAAACCACGGCTACGTGACAAAAATATTTCACAAGAGTACCTTATTTTTACTTTCCCATATATTTCAGATTTTCATTGAAAAAGGCATTTCAGAGGTGTCTGGTCCCCAAAAAGTTTTTTTAACGAAATGTACATATAGTAGATTATCGTGTGCATGTAATGTACCTATGTGAGGATGTAGGTACAGTGAGGTAAAGCCAAAATCACTCAACCGATTTCGTCCACATTAGCAAATTATGGGCGTTAAACCGCGCTCCACCGAGTTCATTTAAGTGACGTCACTATCCAATAATTAGAGAGGAATAAAAATCACGTTTTTATTTTATCAAAATCTTCTCAAACCATTTTGGTTGCATTTTAGTATAACTGTTATTTTAGATTAAATATAATAAGGTAAATTAATACGACCCACTTATAGCTCATGATAAGTTCCCAACGGAGAATAGTGCATTCTAGTTAAGGGTCCGCTATACCTGACGATGCATTTTTTGTCGCCCATAAGATTAACATTCATTTTCAAGGTTTACCCTTGGTTGGAAAGACACAAAATTTTGCCTGTACCTAGCCCTAACAATGTTCGAGGGAGTGTTCGAAGCAGATTTCCCATTTTTTTACTGGTTTTCGAGATACAGCACTTTTCTTGAGGTATGCGATGCTAGCATTTGCAAAACAGTTGCAATAAAAGAAACCAGTGAGAAATTGGGAAATCTGCTTCGAACACTCCCTAGAACATTGTTAGGGCTAGGTACAGGCAAAATTTTGTGTCTTTCCAACCAAGGGTAAACCTTGAAAATGAATCGCCGCTCGCAATGTTAGTCTTATGGGCGGCAAAAAATGCATCGTCAGGTATAGCGTCCTCTTAAGCATAAGATAAACACGTGCGTAAGGTATTATAAACTTATCGAAGTGTTAAACTGGACTTGTGAAATCCAACCTTCACAGGTCAAATTTAACGGTCACATAAAATTAATAATAGTCCACCGGAAGGTTTAACTTGTGACAAAAGCTAAAGGATGGTTTGCCTCATTCGATAAGCCAAACACCGCTAAATTTATCCAACACCGCGAAATGGGGAAAGTTTTACCAAACCTGAGAACTAAGGACTTTTAACCTTTAAGAAGGGGGAACAACTACTTCCCATTTCCAGGTTTATTCTTTTTTTTTTTTTTTTAGTAAAAAAAAGAACTGGTCCTGCAATCTGTATATCTGAGCAAACCTGGAATTCGTGATCAAAGCCCAAGGCTACCCAGGTCCAGGGCCTTTGTTTCTCGGTTTTAGACCTATTCCACAATCTATTCTTTACACCAAGTATGCACTACCTACAGGGTCGAAACTAGTCCCGCTATAACTGGGAAAATAAATAAACCGTACGAGCGGTCAAGGGTTGCGACTTCTGTCTAGTGATGTACGATGCAAGAACAAGAACAAGAACCGGCATTTCTTGCTCTTGTTCTTGTTCTCGCAAAGCGACTCTTGATCTTGTTCTTGCAGTAAAAATCCTATAATGTTCTTGTTCTTGCTGCGAGATTGTTGCAATTTCTTGCATACACATGAAATATTCTGCGGTTATAATGTGGTTTTTAGCCTATTGAACGGCCATTTCAAGTGCAATCTATCGTCGCATAGTCTGCAGAGTTTTTTGTACAAAATATGGACTGCAATCCATGAATGAAGATTTGGAAAAAAGTGCGTGGGTTCATGCAAGACTCTTGCGAGAACTCTTGCTAGACTTCTTGTTCTTGAAAGTCATTTCTTGTTCTAATTCTTTCAGCCAAAATCAACTCTTGTTCATGTTCTTGTTCTTGCATGAATGAAATGCGTGCATCACTACTTCAGTCCTCAGAGGTCCGAGACGTAAGCAAAATTTTCCGCATGTAATGGTTTCGGCCAACTCCTCATCGGCTTCGGCCAAATTCGTGTGTTGCTACAAACAATCGGGCGCTATATTTAACACCCATAAAAACGATCTCAACACTTTCCTATATCTACTTCATACATATGGGAAAGTTTCAATTACTAAATAAACCGACCGATAGAATGGAACATTTTTGTCTTGCTACCCGCAAAGAAAAAGCCGAGGATTTGCATCTACATACCCATATTCTGGATTAAATATGTCAATAAAAACTGAAAGAAGAAAATAAAAGTAAGAAAGGAATAAAGAGTAAGAAGAAACAGGAAATAGAACAGAAACCGTAGAACTGCTATACGGCTTCAGAGAAATATTTTTTTCTATTCTCGGTTCCAGAATCCCTAAACCACCGTCAGAGGATTAAAGATTAAAGGATAAAGGACCAATTTTCTCAGATGAAAAGATCTCCTTCATCCGCTTTTCCCAACCTGTCGTAATAAAAGAAAAAAAGGATTTTGACTTTGAGCCCTATTTTCAAGTTATTAACTAAATCACATAGGCTTTCATATACTAAAAAAGTTCGGATATTCAAAAGAAATGCCTTCAATTTCTAAAACCGGAGCTATACGGCTGGAATTTATACTTCGCTCCAAAATGGACACCGGAAGCGATTTCTTTGAGTTTTCTAACTATAGTGGTCACTCTCTATAACGAGCCAAAGGCACAATGTCACCCTCTTTATAGCGAGGGAATTTATAGGTCGCTTGACAATCCTTATACAAGAAGCAAATTGAAAGTTGAAAAAAAAAGCGCGCTACTAATTGACGTAAGCCGAGCCTTTGGTGCCGTCATAACAGTTGCCTGCTTTAGAGGAAGCAGATGTGAGTTCCATACCTGTCAGGAAGATTGCAAAGAGTTGGGACCGGAGACTCGTTATTTACTAAAGGCACCCCCACTCCCTTCCTCTTAAGTTATTATTTTTAATGACGTTATGAAATATCCTTTGATGATAAAATGATTGCATATACGCTGCATACACTGCATAACCAAGCTTTTACTTTATTAACGCGATCCCTGGTATGCTAACAAAAAGTTACGAGAAATACCTTTTGTGGACGCACAAAGAGTATACACGTATTTTAATAGGGTAGTGTAGTGAAATTTAACCGGAGGTTAGGGCAATGGTTAGTTCATGGACTGAAACCGATACTTAACTTAGTATATCGTCGAGAACACCCTTAACGTCTCAATATGTCTTCAATTAGTAACTGCTGCAAATATCGAGAAACTCTATAATGGCCTTATATATCCGTAAATGTTTGAAAGTAACCGACAAAAAAAATGGAAATAAAGGAAGTGAACTTCAAAATTACCAGTCCCTCACTAGTCCTTCTCGACCAGTGGCATATTATTTCCATTTTCCACAGTTTCTTGGCTAAGGAAGTTAAAAAGACTAAAAAATGTTTTTGAATAAACTTCAGAAATTTTTTAAAAATCTACCGAGCAGTTATGGTGAGATTTTGGAAGTCTGTTCCTGTGGATGAAATACGTTCCACTCTTCACAGCAAATTTTGGTATTGTGCCTGAAGCGCTAAAAAAATTGCAGCCCTATAAGCTCCCTCTAGCACTCCTTCAGGGTGGGATTGTTACTGTTCTCTAGAGCACAGTCCTCCCTTGGCTGTGGGAGCAGTAACTCTGGCTGCATGTGGAGGGGTGCCTGGGGTAGCCCAGGGCTGAAATTTTCGGGCAGGTTGGCGCTCCGGGAACAATAATTGAAACCCCTTTTAAAAATCATCATGTGTGTTTTTTTTGCCTTAGGCAGCCCTGGGACTTATCTTCACAGAAGACGAACAGACACTGAAGTTCTCCACCCTCCACAACGACAAGATTTATTACCTGCGCCTTTAGGGAGTAGGAAATGTCTCCTTTAATGTGGCATAGTACCAGGTAACAGCTTCCTTTCTTTTTGGGACCCATAAATGGAGAAAAGCTCGTGGCATTTCACTCTCCATTCTCAAAGGATCCTATACTTTTCTCCACAACACATTTTTACATTCTTTTCTTAAGGTTCTGCTTATGCTGCTGATGCTGATGCCCATAAGATAATTTTTTCCCTTTGCTGAAAAGATTCCTCAATTTCCCATTTTTTTTTTTTTTTTTAAATTCAATAGCGTACCTCCTGGCCCTGCTTTACTGCAGTTTGGCCGTTTGGCCACCTCTATATAGTCAGCTTGTAAGTAATAATGTTTTTCATTTCATTTCAGTTTTTCTTCCCGTCTGAAATGGACTGTAGATTTTTTAAACGTAACGAGCTGAACTCCACAGACGTATTATTGGCCGATGCCAATGAGGAGTTGGCGGTAGCCAGAAAACAGTAGGACGAAGCCTAACAAGGAATGTTCCACCACAAGAGAGAAACTTGTTTCTACCCGGATTCGAACCCACACATCTCAGGACACCAGTCAACCTGTCAGACCGCTTGGACACTCGAGGCGGTAAAAAGTCATTTAAAAATTCACATTGAATGAAATCCTCCATTTATAGGAAATGTTAGAAGTAGAAATTTGTCATTAGACGAGATGAATTCATTAAATTATTTATTAACACTTCGAATTATTAACTACTGATGTCGGTCGAATCGCCGACTGCTATAAGGGCGCATCAACATTACCCGTAAGTCAAATCACTGCTATACTGTGGTTTAGTAAGAAACAGACAGACTCGCAAGACTGAGGTTCCGGGTTCGAATTCCGGTATCAGAAATTTTTTGTTGGTAGCATGGGTGTCATACTAAAAACTCATTTTGCTTCGGCCAAGAAATAGTTAGTCTATGACTTCGGGCCGATAGAATGGGCTATAACCACCAATATGTGTGTGGACCCTTATCTTTTTTTGCTGAGCAAGGAAACCTCAATCAGCAAATCCACAAAGGTTTTATTTTTTTATTTTATTTATTTTTTTTTTAACGCGCGACGTTCAGGGAACATATGCGCCGATGAGTTGGTTTGTTAGATGTTTTTTGGCCGAAGCCGAAAATATGAAGAGGCCGAAGCCGAATATGAGTGGGCCGAAGCCAGTTTAGGAGTGGGCCGAAGCCAATACATCCATGTCGGAAGCGGAAAATTTTTCCGTTCCGCCGGGATTCGAACCCGGACCTCTCAGAACACAAAGCGGACCCCTTGACCACTCGGCCACTGAGAGGCACAAAGAAGGTTTTATTGTTTTAGTTGACATTGAGTTCACTCCCGATCAGCAATTTTAGTTTTTATAAAAGTTTCTTCGGTTTTTAACGGGTTTTTAACGAACCAATTCAAACAAGAAAGTTTTCTGGTAAAGTTTGATCTGAACCAGATTCAACTTCTTGCTCTCAAAAAAAAGAAAAGTGGCAATCAGTTAAATTTATGGAATTAGGGTGCGTCCCACCATACAAGGTTAACTCCAGTTAAATTCCAATTGTTGCACAGTAAAAACCGAATTTGACTGGAGTGTAACAGTAAATCGAGTATGGTGGGACGCACCCTGAATGGAGCTGTCGTATGGAAAATAATATACAATTACTAAAAAGTTTCCTTTGATGAATGATGGGCTTTAAAGGGGGCGTGTTCGGAATTCAGGCCGTGCGGAATAATCTAAAATGAGGAAATATTCAAATTTTGAAATGCTCATTGGTGCATTCTGCACTCTCATCACAAGAATAAAATGTTTTATCACAGATATAATTAAATAATACCGAGATAAAGCCATTTAAATGTTTCGACTATTTTCGACACATCTCGAAAACGTTTTCATTAAATTCCCGAAATGTCTCTGAAGTTGGGAACTGGTATGAATGAACTTTTGCCACTACGTAATTTTATTTTATTTTTAATACAATTTCAGAAAAATTTATGGTTGACCTAAATGAAAAATAGGTTGCACCTGTACTGTCTAGCCCGAGAAAGCACACGCCTATACTTAGTGTCAAGTTTCAGACCAAGAAGGTAATTTATTACATTCAGGTTGAAATTTAAGGTAATTCTTCTTCAAGAACATATAATGTTACAGTTAACGTTAACGTTAACGTACCAGCTAAACTCAGAATTCATTCATTGGGTACCGTTCTCCACAGTACAGTAACTTTGTGATATATGGAGATAACTATAAATAATGAAATAACTTAACAACTTAATAGTGTTTCTTATTTATTTACACTTCACGTAGTAGTAGACGGGGGGGGGGGGGGGGGGGGGCAGGAACTAGACCATTTCAAGAGTTATCCATCGTGCACAGCTGGCAGGACTACCAGTCAGTACAGGAGGGGACCCACAGTTTTGTAGGGTTCCGAACCACCATATTTCACTTGAAATGCTGAACATTTTCAGTCAGAAAAACTTTGACAGGACCGGTATCGAATGGTGTAAAGAGGCTGTTCTCACACTCCGTTCATGAGTGCCGTGGAAGCCATAACATAATCATATTTAAAGTTAATATTTTTATCGTAACATATTTAACCAAAAATAAGAGCGTGTAATGGAGCCTTAAATCATTTTATAAATGGTGACGGTTAAAAGACGTATAACCTCACCGCAGTAGGGGAGCCAAATAATTTGCTATTCATTTGTTTTAAGTCGCTCACCTAACGCCTTAACACCTGTTCACGTAGGAATTAATGGATATCGGACAGTTCACCGGTTCCCCGTCCAGATAGCACGGAAAGCGGACGCTTTCGGTGCCTAGTGTACACCACCATGCTATTTTTATTGCCGCGACTGCTGTTACAGCACTGACAGTCGCCTACTCGCCGCTATGCCTCCGACTACGAAAGAAAGACAACTGGCTGACATAGGCGCACCACCAGGGGGGAGGCAGTCTACTCCAAATATTTATACAAAACCAGGGTAAAGGTAAACAATTTAACAAGTAAGGGGCTATTCCAGTTTTGCGACTAGTTCTCGCGACGGGTTGAGAACTAATCGCAGAACTAGAATTGCCCTTTACTGTTAATTTGCTCAACTTACTTTAGAGTCTCTCAATGAGCTAGAGGGAAAAGGGGTCCGACTTATAACCTGAGAGGCCTGGTTCGATCCCGGCGTCAGTAATATTTTACTAAAAATATTGCATATTGAAACGAATTAACGGCCACAATGGCATCCGGGTGGTTACCACCACAACCTTCGGAACAGCTAGGGAATGCCTCCCTTCAAAGTGGCCATTAATTGCTTCCTTGACTTCGGTCAACTTCTGTGGTGTTCACATCCATTAAAAGACGAATAAACAATTGAAATAAAATAAAGCCTTTAGACCCTCTCCCAAAGGTATAAACGCAAATAAGTTGAAACCTCTCGCTTTGTGTTGCTCAATGCGGGCAGAATAAGACATAGCCGTATCCATGGGGGGGGGGGGGGGGGGGGTTAGGGGGTTAAACCCCTCCCTCCCCCCTCCATGAACGGAAAATTACATGGTTATGCCAACGTGAAGCAAAAAAATATAGGCGAAACCCCCCCCCCATGACCGCTTTCTGGATACGGGTCTCGAATAAGATATAGGTACCAACCATTTACTTTATTTAAACAGAAAATTTGTAATGACATAATATCTTCCTACCTACCTGCATAGGTACCATGTCATACCATGGGGGAGATTCTACTTCTTATTTTTCAAATCTGTTATAAGTCGTTAAAGTGGTCAAGGGGTCCGCTTTGTGTCCTGAGAGGTCCGGGTTCGAATCCCGGCGGAACGGAAAAATTTTCCGCTTCCGCCCACTCATAGTCGGCTTCGGCCACTTCATCTTCGGCTTCGGCCAAAAACATCTAATAAACCAACTCATCGGCGGATATGTTCTCTGAACGTGGCGCGTTAAAAAAAAAAAAAAAAAAAAAAAAAAAAAAAAAAAAAACGTTGAAGTGGATGTAGTACCTACTAGCCCCCTAAATCCATACTTATCCATGTAGGTGTTATACCTATACCTATGTAGGAGTACTCAGCATTTTCAACTAACCATCTGACAGACAGATACATTCAACGTCGAAAAAAGGAGACCTGAAATACGTAGATAAGGCTCTTACGTCAGAACCCCCATGATTTTGATTATATCACACAAAAGGAAGCGCATAACGCATGTCAACAGTAGACAGAGTCTGAAAAGCCACGTGAGGTTCGGGAGAACGTCAATAAACGAAGGGATTGTTCGCTGAGATAACTAATCCTGGTGTGCTGGTTCTATAGAATATCACGCGTCACTTACCCGACAAAACAATACGCCACTTTCATAAAGAAATAAAGAGATTCTCATACATGTTTTTTCCAAAAATGGAGAACCGGCTGGCAAAGCACGATGTATAAACAAATTGAAAAAGTACTTACATTTTGATTCCATGCAGGTCCCCCGCTTCCATGGTCGCTCCCAAAAGAGTCGCCGACTCCCTAAACAACGTGGCCACCTGCATGAGCACTTCGAAAGGTGCCTTTTTCGGTTGCTTTCGGTACCCGGATTGTTAGGCTTGTTCGAAACTCATACCGACAAAATGGCAACGGCGGGGCCGCACCTCACCCTTCTGACTGAAGCAACTCCTCTACTATTGGCTGACCGCCACATTGCTGAAAAATCAATACGCTACACTCTCCCCTCTCATTTTTACACTCAGCAACGGAGAAAGGATAAAAAGAATAGAAAAAAGTGCGTTCACAAATCCCAACCCCCCTTTTTCCCCTTTCAAAACAATCCTTAACTTTTAGGTTTCGTGACATAAACTCACACTGATTCCGTGTTTTTCCATTACAGACGTCTAAATCACACTTTTAAAAATAATAAATTTAAAGAAACTCCGCAAAATAATCCGTAAAAAAAGAGAGTTTTAACATAAAAATCCGGCAAATGCGGGCTGGGGACTGCGCTTGCACACATGGTTCCAAATAGGTTGTGACGTCACTAAGTATTCCAGGTCGCTTATTGGCTGCCTAGATTCACGTGCAACCATTCGGTTTCCCGCGCAAACTTTGAAACAACATTAAATTTAAATTATTATCCTTTCGAGTTTTTCGACTATAAACAATGATGATTTATTACTCCTTTGAATCCTTTATGTTTTAGTAACTTTATACGAGTTTATGCTTTCTAAATAAGCACTTGAATCATTTTGTAGTGAAGAAGGGACTGAATAACAATTTCACACATAAAAATGAACGCCCAACGAAAATTTTCTTACTTATATATGTTAGGTACCAGGCCCGTATCCAGAAAGCGGTCATGGGGGGGGGGAGGTTTAGGGTCATGGGGGGGGGGGGTTCGCCTATATTTTTTTGCTTCACGTTGGCATTACCATGTTAATTTTCCGCTCATGGGGGGTTTAACCCCCTAACCCCCCCCCCCCCCCCCCCCGTGGATACGGCTATGTTAGGTATTTAAGCTTACCAATCATAGGCAGGTACTTAGGTACTATTATTTTTTTTAAATGGCTATTTAAGCTATTTTACCGGTGTATAGATACATCCTACCTACCTGTATTATATTATTTTGTTCCTGTTATTAAGTTTACCTATACTACTTACTCCTGCCTAGGTACCTAGGTACCTACTTGCCTACTGATATCAGCATCAGGAATCATTCCTGTATATAAAATGTATTGTATCATGCACCTTCCTAACCTTAAAAAGAACCTAGGTATCAACTTAGTATGGTACATACCTACTTCAACTTCGTAAGTTAGTCTCTCTACCTTCACACTTTCTTAGCTACATTGGCGGCTATTCTAGTTCTATTAGTTCTTAGATGACAGCTAAGAACTAGAATAGCCTCTGCAAATCTCAGCCAGAGAAGGAAGGCACCATACCTACCTACTTGCATAATATTTAGGAAACCCACATTTGAACACAAGTCAACTGTATTCACCAATAAATTAATTACATAACTAGATACAATCATTATTGTATGAATTAAGTTCCTACCTATACAAAGAGATTTACCTACCTACATAAATTATTCCTTTTAAGTAAGCTTGAGTACAAAATATGATAAGATGACCCACAGTAATTTGTTGCTATTAAAGGTCCCAAAAGGGATATAGCAATCCGACGATCCTGCGTGAAATGCTTGTTAGCCTAAGTTGAGGTCGAAATCCAAAAGCACCAAGCTCCAATAAAATTTTCTAACGTTTACTATTGAGCAGGTGCATTGCACTGAATTAGTCTAGGTACACTGAGTTCAGGTAAATAAAAAGCGCCATAAATATAGAACAGTCGGAACAACTAAAAAAAAAATTATTACCTATCTGTAATATTTCATTAGTCAATAAAGTATCTATAGATATCTTTCACCTTATCTTTTTCTAAATAGAGCATTATCATTCACCTGCATGTCAAAATAATATTGATCCCTCTTTCGAGTTGGGTTGCCATTTTCATGCCAATAAGTTTGCTGGGAAATGACCCATCTTTACGAAAACAGCCATTAACATTTCAAACTCCCGTTATTTATATAGGTCCTTAAGTAGATAACGGTTTACATGCCTACTTATATTATAGTACCGGCCAAACCTGATTTTAGGTCCAAAACTATCTATCCTACGGCTCCTCGATAAACCATCTAGCCCAGGAGATCAGATTTGGTCGGTAACATGTCCTTCCATCTTTCGAAATAAAATAACCAACAAATAAAATCTTAAATTAACAAGGTTCAATGCTTACGAAGATACCTTAAGGTACATGAAGTAAAATAAATAGTACGTCCTTATTCGCAAACGCGGACAAATTCAAACAGTCAAAGAGCAACGGACCAGATTTCTCTGGTTTCCTTTTTGTGATTTTGTGGTTTTATCGTTTATATATATATATTATCTACTATTTCATATATTAAATTAAATATTACGTATATATCGGCAGAACCGATTTTCATTACATTCAGCACTTCAAAAAAGGGAAGTATGGAAGCAATGATAAATTTCTGTGATGAAATCTAGGTACCTATACTGCAACTGCTTAAGTCACATTACGTAATTCATTTGAATTGGAAGTAAATTCATCTACTAAAGCAATTTAAAATTTACAAATTACCTATGTGTCCTCAATTTAAAAGTCAATAAAGAAATTTTCTACCTACACATGATTTTCTTTTGACAATATTTTAACAATAAAACAAATAATTCGTCAAATAACATAACAATCCCCGATCATTTACGAATCTATATAAATAATATTGCAACTAAATTTACTACGACGGACCCAAGGACGGATACATAGATACTGGTGAGAAGATGGAAATCAACGCACCAGTCTACACAAATCTGAGGACAAAATATTGATTACTGTTAGAGACATCATATTATGTATAAGGATTGCTTTCACCAGATCCTTTTCTTACAGATAAAGGTTGTGGATTTAACTACTCAAAAAAATTGCCGAAAAATTTATCCTACCATTAAGAGGACGCTATACCTGACGATGCATTTTTTGCCACCCATAAGATTAACATTGCGAGCGGCGATTCATTTTCAAGGTTTACCCTTGGTTGGAAAGACACAAAATTTTGCCTGTACCTAGCCCTAACAATGTTCTAGGGAGTGTTCGAAGCAGATTTCCCAATTTCTCACTGGTTTCTTTTATTGCAACTGTTTTGCAAATGCTAACATCGCATACCTCAAGAAAAGTGCTGTATCTCGAAAACCAGTAAAAAAATGGGAAATCTGCTTCGAACACTCCCTAGAACATTGTTAGGGCTAGGTACGGGCAAAATTTTGTGTCTTTCCAACCAAAGGTAAACCTTGAAAATTAATCGCCGCTCGCAATGTTAATCTTATGGGCGGCAAAAAATGCACCGTCAGGTATAGCGGACCCTTAACTACTCAAAAAAATTGCCGAAAAATTTATTCTACCATTAAAAGTCCACTACTAACGTTATGATTTGGCGCTATCGGCAGGATGATGTAAGGCACCAACTTTTCTTTTCGGGAGGATAACATTATAGTAGACTTTAGCAACTGGTGAAATCAAATATAACTAAAATATTATCTTTCTAGCTGGCTCAATATTTACTTATTTGGTTTGGTAGTGCAACGGTAGTGAACGGCGAAACATTAATTTTCCTATATCAGTAACCTATTTATATTGGTGACGATGCACTTCTGAAAAACTGACTCTGGGAGTGGCCAACTATTTTTAATTATTGCCCTGATGTAGCCTCAGTAATTTCCTTGCAAAGTACCGTTGCACTAATCAATTTTTTGAAGGAAGAAGGGAGGGTTGTGGTAAAACCATTTGGATACTTGTCTGCTGGCAAAATTCTGAGTGTTTTCAATCAAAGGCATTGAAAACAAAAAAGGTTTTGCCGCTGATAAAAACCGAATGCTGATACATACTTTTAACTATAGGCACGAAGCGCCGCGCCGAACTATAACGTCATTCCAGTTTGATACTAGGAGCATTTCCATGACCCTGTAAACAGGAATAAAACAATTAACATGCTCACTTTTCCAAAACGATGCGTTAAAAACAGACTTTCTGACTTGAATTTTTGACAAATACAAATGTAAACAAATCCAGTTCCTATTGCTTGTTTACATTACACTGATATTATTTCGGCACGTGCGCCATTATCTTGTCTCAATTTCTGACGATAATATCAAAGGTTACTCTGTTGGTCTCCATGGTAATTGCTGAGTATCTCTTGTATCTCTACAGTATCGTCACATGAGTGTTGCACGGGTTTATTTATAAACATTGCCCAGCACGTGGCAACGTGCGTAACTTCAAGATGGCACATACCATCATTTAGAACCCGTACTTTTTTTTTTCCTTTTTCATAATACACAGCTCTACTAACCTGAGAATATAATTCACTGAAATTATCAGGTCCCATTTCAAGTATATAGGGAATTATAGCGTCAATTTTGATACTGCCGATGCACCCCGAAAAAAAAGTGTCCGCCATTGCTTGAGGCTAAAATAAACAAAACAGTGTTATACTAGTGGTCAGAGTGATGCATTTCCACAGATCACAGATCAAATTTTCAATTATTGCTTTGGTAGTGAGAGCAGGAGCCCTACCTCATCGACTTTACATTGATTTAGTATACACATAATATATATATATATATTTTTTTTTTAACGTGCGACGTTCAGAGAACATATGCGCCGATGAGTTGGTTCGTTAGATTTTGTGGCCGAAGCCGAATATGAGAGGGCCGAAGCCAATACATCCATGTCGGAAGCGGAAAATTTTTCCGTTCCGCCGGGATTCGAACCCGGACCTCTCAGGACACAAAGCGGACCCCTTGTCCACTCGGCAACTCACACATAAAATATTATTTTCTGTAGTATGTTATTTAGGGTTTAACGATCAAATAAATTGGATAAATATTCCAAGCATCATCTAAGCACACGGGATATGCTTGTAATTTTATACAATTTATTATTGTATATAGTTCTTATTATAATGAACTTACCTTAAGCTGCCTAAGCGGGAGGATTCTTAGAAGCAATTTGGAAGCCCTGTCAACGTGGTCCATTTTATTCTCGTACGCAGCTAATTCTTGGACGGCTTTTTCTTGTAAACGGTCAATATGTCTTCTAATAGAAGGAGCCAAGCCTGGTAAATTCCAACTGAACACCGACACCATCTTCAAATAGGCAAACTCCACACTGTCCAATCTGAGATCGATTATGCGGCATACAGCGTCATATAGAGTTAAAACATTCTCTGCGATCTGAAAAACAAAATACATTTCAAAATCAAAATTTATGAGAGAGGAACATTTTTTTATTTTATTTATTTATTTAATATTTCACAGAATTAATTTCAGCCATTAATCGGCATATTCCACTGAAACGTAAACAGTTGAGTACTTACACTAGAAATTTTAGGTGACCTATTACTCATAGGCTAATCACTTTAATGCACTATCATTATAGGTAGAAGAGTATTCTTTTTATAGAGTGTTGATTATAGTCTTCGTTACAGAGAACATATTCGCTATAGAGAGGGTCAGAATAATGTGTTCAATGTAAAGAGAGTGTGTTTGTCTGTTTCCTTATAGAGAGAGTCTTCGTTATAGAGAGGGTGTTGATATAGTGCGAATGTTTACTACAGAGAGTGTTTAAGCATAATTTCCCAGCTCGACTTCCGTTCATTTAAACGTCAGGAAGGTCTCCCATCTCGCCGCGGCGCCGTGGTGTCTAGCCCGAGTCTGCGCTTTAGCTTTATTCTATCTTTATCTGAGGAGCACATTAACATTTCTAACTTGTTTAGCTAAATAAATCGTGATTTCTACACCTAAAGCTTTATACATACATCAAGGTGTTTTTGGTCTGAAGTGGGGTCTTGCAAAATGGCGGCGCGTAGTTGACATAAGAAGGGCGTCAGCATTGTTTTCACTGGCAAGTAATCAGAACACTGCGCCAGTCCAAGTACAAATAATTCGGGCCAGCTACGTCTCGCCAGGCTGATTTTTAAATCGCTTCTGAAACGGAAGTACACTATTATTTCTACAGCCGTGCGTAAGCAGTCTGCTCTCGTCGCTTTCAAAACCATAGCTAAGCATTCTTGTTATATATACAGTGATCCTCCAAGTAAAGCACTGTTTCTAGGCTATACCCCTTCGCTGACAGATAAACTCTTATCAGGTGTTCCCATTAAAATGTGTGTATCATTTTGGCACAATATCTGGCTAGTTCACATAATTTGAGCACAAATGTGATATAAAATTTGACTATCAGAGCAGTAGATACAAGAAAAATATGAGCATTTCCCTTACTCTAATTCTTGGAAAGATGGAATACTCTTAGCCCAGTGTATAACGGAGAACAACATTCGGCATCCGACTTCGCAGACGAAATTTTCGTTGAAGGGAATAGGCTCGTGACTAGGAAGCTGGATGGAGAAGTGAGTGTTGTATTCTTGAATAAGGGGACCTTCAAGTGCTTCATCGTCAGTCAGCGGCTCGTCAATTTCGTCCTAAAATTGAATAAATTAATAAAACCAACTCCACATTTTACCAAAGAAAAAATTAAAAATGTTCTTTCCCTGTGATAAAAATTACTAACTGGGTATCACAATTCTTACCGGGTTCGAATCCCAGCGGAACGGAAAAATTTTTCGCTTCCGACATGGATGTATTGGCTTCGGCCCACTCGTAAACTGGCTTCGGCCAAAAACTTCTAACAAACCAACTCATCGGCGCATATGTTCTCTGAACGACGAGCGGTAAAAAAAATCACCATTCTTACCTCGCACACAACTTTAGTAAGAAGTGACCATGCCTCTTTGAGTGCTTTCTCACGAGCAATGACGTCAGGCTCTCTTATATCCGTCATATCACTCTCAGTGGACTCATCGTCTGAATTCTGAGGCGAGTCTTTTGTAGCTTCACTGCCTAAAAAAGGAGTTCAGGTTCACTTTAGACAGTAATCATTCGTCTTTTTACTGATATCTGTTTCATGACAGTCTTTTGTGTTGTGGTTGGAACCCTAACCAGACCCAAAATTGGAACAGCCAAGATGAGACATTTTACTGCACCCACAGCCAGGGAGGGACATGTTTTTACTCTGAAGGGCAGTAACAGATCTCGCCCTGGCTTTGGGGAGCCCAGGGTTCCAATTATTGGTCTGGTTAGCGTTCCAAGCTTCACTGCTTAAAATTTTTTAGATTAATTTAAAATTTAGATAGTAATCAATCACTCTTTACTGATTACTGTTTCATTAAATTATGAACATTTTAGATATGAATACCGAGTAAAAAAGTTTTGGGGTAAGGCGCATCGAGCCAACCAACTCATAGTTCCAACCTGCAGAACTGTCAACTACTCCTTCGGGTGGGTTTGTTGCAACTAGACCATTTCCAGAAATATCCATTGTGTTCAGCTGGCAGTACTACCAAATACCAGCTCCCCAGCCGTCGTGTTAGTACACAACATATTTATAGTTGTAGCTGGATTGCGAGTTGTGACCCACCGCAGCCTCGAGGTACCTTTCCTACTTACATGGTGGTTTTTTCAAGGCACCCGCACTCAGCAAGCTGATATCACCAAAACTAAAAGGCACTGAAAAGGCACTCGGTGGTGTTTCCAAATCTTTCCGCAGGAATATCTTGGAGCCCAAGTCATTGGTTGTGAAGCACTGGGAATTATTGTTCGATGACATCAGAGACGATATATCTCTGCCTCCCTTTTCGTTAATCGGCTTTCTTTCATGTTGGACAGCTGAAAAATGTATTTGCATTTTAGGTGACTAACTTTTTTGCCGTCAAAGGTTAACTATATTCAGGTTGGGAGACTCAAGTTCATCATGAGACGATTCTGTAATGTCCAAATTGCATGAGTCACCCTCACCCATGCTATAACGAATGTTTACGTATAGTACAGATTGTGAAAATTTGTTAAGAACTCTAAACAAAACACTTCATTAATATTTAGCTGATCTAAGTCGGTCGGTTATTATCAAATTGAAGAAAAACTAGGATTATTCTAATATGGAGGAGACCCCTTCTACGTGTTCCCTGGCGTAGTTGGTTGCTTTCTCTTCTTGCTTGCATGATGTAGTTTAGTGCTTGCTTTGCTAGCATGCTTATCGCTTGAACCCCTTGCTTTCCTGTGTGTGGTATGCTGGCTGATCTTGCACAGGACTCGCCTTGCCATCAGAATGGGATGGGAATCAGTTAGTGCCTGGCGTTGCCGTCGCGGAGGGGCTTAAACTTCTGCAGGCAGCAAGGTGCCTGCAGGGGTGACTAACGAGGAACACTGGGTGGTACGTGGGGCTGCCCGTCGGGGATTTCTCGACTCTCATTGGTCTTTACCCACGGCGGGGGTGGAGGCAGTGATGGGGGCACCTGTGGCAGGGTGTCTTCTATAAAATGTCACACACGTCTATGAAGCCCCTGTAAAGTGGCGAGTGAGCACCGCCATCAACGCTCTCAAAAGTGCTGCCACGGACTTTAGTGGGTGTTGTGTGCAAGAGGAGCGTCTGTACTCCAGAGGGGCGGCTCCTGCGGCGGACGGGATGGGCTGCGTTCCTCAGCGTTGGATCGCAAGCAGCCTAGGAGAAGGAAACTCCAAAATAAAACCTGACTGGAAGACAGAAGTTTCATCGGGGAGTGCTGGACGTCTGTCTGCTGTCTGCGTTGTGCGGCGACAAAACTTCAAGCTGATGTGTGCCTCGCACTGCCGAAGATGGACTTCTGCTCATTCTTTGCCAGCCCCTTCGGGACCCCAAGGTCGGGGTAGTGTCCCTTGGACCGGTGATCGGAAACCGGTTTCCCAGCGTGGGTTTGGGGTGTATGGAGTTCCTGCCCTTTAAGAGTGTGACGGGCCCCGGAGTACCGGGGATGGGCTGAGGCCCTGGGTGTACCCTTCCTGCCACTTATGCTCGACGCGCGCCCTGCGACACGATGGCTGGCTAGCAAAAATTAATGGTTCCCCCCACTACCACTACGACGCAACTGAATATGGAGAAGGAGAATGGAAACGCCCCAACTGTTGGGGCTGAGAAGAAAACAGAGGAAGGTAGTTCAATCTCTGAAACTGGCGAGACTTTCGCTGAGAAAACCAGGCTAAACCCCGACTTGCAAGTGGCGGTTTACACTGAACCCACTAGACTGTTTACTGAAGTGGATAAACTGGACTTCCTGGACGCAATTGGTGACGCTTTGTATCTGTTGCCCGATGAAGTACCAATGCCATCTTTCTTATCCACGTTCCGACGGGATAGGCATATTATCATAACTGCGGCCGATGAAGGCAGCAAAGACTGGCTCATTGAGGCAATCCCCAAACTCACCCTATGGGAAGATTGTAAGATTGTAGTAATACCTGCACAAGAGATCCCGAAGTTAGTGAAAGGTCTCCTTTGGCTACCGGGAAGGAAGAAATTTTCGGACAAGGAAGTCTTGAGTAGAATTCAGAAGCAGAATCCTAGGCTGTAGACAGTCTCCTGGAGAGTGTACTCTAGGCATGAGGAAGAGCATGGCACACGGCTTACGATCGGGATAGACGAGCAGTCGACAAAGGAGCTGCTATCCGAGAAGAAGCCTGTGGAGACCCTGGTTACGAGAAGAAGAGAGAAAAAACCTACAGGCCAACGTGCGAGAAATGAGAATTTAGCCAAGCATACTGTCCTGAATGAAAACAAGCCCCCCAGTAGGCAAGTCAAAGGCAGATTATATAAAAGTGGAGTAACACAAGAAAGACCTTCCACAAAGTTGAAAAGAAAGTCCGAAGCTGAAACTCCCAGCCCTGGTTGCTCTGGGTGGAAAGAGACCACACAAGAAACCCAAGAAGGACAGGAACCCTCTGAAGATGGGGACCCCTTCACGCCTAAAAGAACGCTTCCTCGGTCTCCTCTGCCGTTAAAACTTCCACAAAGACCCGGGAAGAAAAAGAAATTGGAAGAAAGCCACAGGGAGCCTGGGAAAATAACTGCCTTTCTCCTTCGGGGGCAGTCACACTCGCTTTCAGAAGTTTCTAGCAAGGAGCCACATGTGAAAGGAGATCCAGTAAGCGCAGAGAATGCTGCGAAGCTGCTGGAAAAGGCACCGTCGGAGGAAACGTCTGCTAATCGGACACAGGAACCATGACAAAAGTACTCCAAGGACATTTGCAACATGCTAAGGCATCGACGGCTGTTCTTCTCAAGAGTTTTCAAGAGCTGAAAATCGACGTCGCGTTGCTCCAAGAACCCTGGATTGGTCCCAAAGGAGAACTGAGAGGACTTGGAATTTTCCGAGATTACACTGTATCCTGTGCTGCTGCTGACAAACCAAGAACCGTTATAATGAGCCGCTTACCAGTGGCTGGTTTACCAGGATTCGTAACAAGAGATTTAGTGGCTGTTGCAGTAACCCTACCCACTGGAGGACGTATAATATTGGCGATAATTCCCGGATGAGTCGCTGAAGAGCCCTCCCCCTGAAGAAGTGGAAAGACTGGTGGCCTACTGCGCTTTCAAAAGACTTCCACTTGTCATTGGCTGTGATGCAAACGCCCATAACACCATATGGGGAAGTACAGACACAAATCTACGAGGAAGAAAACTTATTGAATTCCTTATCGAGAAGGATATCCATATTGCAAATAGAGGAGGGGTACCAACTTTCGTAAATGCGATTAGAGAAGAGGTTTTGGACTTGACTATATGCAGTGCCAGCGCGATTGACACCATCACTGACTGGAAAGTCTCTCTGGAACAATCAGTGGCGGATCACAGGCATATCCTTTTCAGGATTTATCAGGAACCCCAAAAGAACAGACTGGATCCACTTTAAGGAGGAGCTGACAGAACGCTTCTCAGACATTCCTGTAACCGTACCTCGCGATCCACGTGAATTAAATGCTAGAGTGGAGAGAGTGACTTCAGCGTTTCTGAAGTCCTTCGAAGATACTTGTCCACTTGTAAGAGTCCGAGACAATACGACGCCTATATGGTGGTGTGAAGAAGTAGAGCGGAAACGAGGTAAGACAAGAAAACTGTATAACAAACAGAAGCGTACGGGGATGGTTAGTGATTTTGAAGCTTACAAGAGAGCTAGAAATGACTACAAGGGCACCATTGCACGGCTTCAAAAAGAAAGCTTCAGAAAATTCTCAAGTGAAATCAACACATTACCAGAAGCAATGCGCGATCAAAAGTGCATGACAAGACTGCCCTGCACAGGACAAACTGCTCTCATTAAAAAGAACGGTGACTTCACCCAAGATGACTCTGACAACCATACCTACATTATTCAGATAAGATACCTAGCTAATTATCTCATCCGGTATCCAGGGATGATGGACTTTCAGTAGAATTCTTCAACTAAAAGTCTTTATTCATTCGTCATTCGTCGAATAAAGTGCAACAAATTAGGTAGGTACCTAATTTAATAAACCTTAGCCAACTTTTGAATGAGCGAATCCTCGTATCAAAGAGAAATCAGCATCCTGGATATTTATGAGGGGATAACTTATGGATTTCGATTCAGAATTGTAAAAATTTTGACGCCTTTCCTTTAAACTTTAAGAGCGAACCTCACAACTCAACCATAAGAAGTTTGGGGCACGACTAATGTCCTACAGAACTTTACCAGGGTGGAGATTTTTTATTCATGGCTTTCAGAGAAGAGAAGCACTTTCAAAAACTGTATAGTTTTTCGAGAATATAAATTCATTGCACCTTAAGTCTATTCCGAAGTATTATACATCACTTCCCTAAATACTATTCTATGCGTCTTACACTTATTTTTTGATAATAGGTAAAAAACCAAACCCTAAGGGGTTAGTATATAAATCAGGAAGGTGTTTTTAAGTCTTTTACCTCGAAAGGTTCGGGGAAACCTTTTGACGTATTTAATCGCCTGCGGGAGAAACCGTTCTAAAAAAATTCCCTCAAGTCAAATTTGGAGACAAACGAATTGTCATAAATGGAGGGATACGAGGTGACGAGAGAGCTCAGTACTCAAACAGATAAAGTACAATTCAAAAGCACAAGGGCTCATCCTCTTGTGGAGAGGCTTTAGCTCTCTGTTGCTGTTCGCATAAGGTTCTTGGGAATATTAGTCAACAAAACATCTAAAAAATGTTCCTTCTAGTCAGTTTTTTATCTTCACAGAAAATCAAGTCTGGCGAAATACAATACATCAATGCGGGGGATTGAATTATACCCGTTAAACTAGGTCACATATTTCCAGATATAATATACCAACTTATTTTATAGGAAAATATAATTTCATAACTGATAAAAGACGGATGTATGGAGGACTCGTTTTCGAAATAGCTTAACAGAATCAAGTGCAAGAGCTAGGTATAAGGAACTCGATTGTACTCAGTCTCGTAAACGAATTTGAGAGGAAAAATATCTTATCTGAAGACCGCTTTTCTGCTCGAGACTGCTATTCAATCAAAAATAAATAGGGGAGCAAGAAATGCACTGAATGTATGACAATGAGAATGTTTCGCTCACGCTAAAAGGTTTATCAAAGACGTAAAAATGTAAAAATAAGAATGTTGAGAAATTTTAAATGTATGAAAGAAATTCTCGAGTTTTCTTCACAGTATCTGTCAGCAAATTTTTAATGATTCTCCGCAACTCTGTTTACTCGCATTCAAAGGCGAGATGCAAATTGAATCTTTGTAAGCGATTCAATAATACGCTTTACCTCAATAGCTTGTTGAGTGATTTTCTTGGGCGATAGGTCTGTTAGTGAGAGGGTATGAATGCTGACAGGCAGCGAGGAAATTACTAGAAATTTACTCAGCACTCACTCACAGTCCCCCACATTTCCACTTAGTATTTACTTTCTTTCTGGCCATATTTTCATAAATATATAGTATATATTAATAAATACTTGTTATTTTCTGTACACTTGTCACTCTCTGGAACCAGCGAACCCTTCCCTTGACAAATCCTCTCTATAGCGAACTCTCTCAGTAAAAGACGGGCGTTATAGAGAGAGACTGTATTTAATAATTACAGCGGTCACTCTCAAGAATACTCTCTATAAAGAACGAACGGTGCAGTTCCTTGACAATCCCTCCCTCCCTCCCTGGAGCTTCTCCTCACCTCCCATTTTCCGGGTTCCACAGTTGTCAAGGAACTGCCAAGAAGTACGGAAGAAACGTCAGAGGCGCCATCTATAGAGACGGAAGAACTGATGGCTAGAACGGTCACTCATGCGCGGGTAAAGTGTGCAATAATGAAATTCGCTCCGTACAAGTCATCTGCTCCTGATGGCATCGTCCCTGCCATGCTTCAGCAGGGAATAGACGTCGCAACCGAGGCTTTGGCTGCCATCTTCCTAGCCTCTTTACGACTGGGATGCGTCCCGGAATTGTGGCGGAGAGTTACCGTGGTCTTTATACCGAAGCCGGGACGAGACTACGCGCAGCCCAAATCTTACCGTCCCATTACCTTGGGCTCATTTCTTCTGAAGACCCTTGAGCGGTTAATTGAATGGACTGTAAGGGAGGAAATGTGTCGCAAATGTCCACTTCACCCAACTCAACATGCGCATCAAGTGGGGAAATCCACGGAGACGGCGTTGCAGAATTTGGTCTTCCGACTAGAAAATGCCGTTAGTAGCAAGGAAATGGCGCTTCTTACTTGTCTTGACGTGCAAGGCGCATTTGACTGTGTTTCGTTTGAGGCGATCAGAAGGTCGATGGAGAGGAGGAATCTGCCAATGTTCTTAACCACCTGGATCCAGCGAATGTTAAATGGTCGTCTAGTGTCGTCCCGACGAGGAGAGGCGGAAGTAAGCGTGACAGTAATCCAAGGATGTTTCCAGGGGGGGTGCTCAGTCCGCTGCTGTGGAGTCTAATGCTGGATGAGCTCCTGGTGCTGATGTCTAAGGAAGGCTACACGGTTCAGGCTTATGCGGATGATCTGGCGATTGTGGTACAAGGGAAGTTCATCACTGCAGTTTGCGACTTGATGCATAACGCTCTCAAGCTAGTGTCAACATGGTGCGAAGACAAGGGTCTTGGGATCAACGCTCAAAAGACAGAGATCGTCTTATTCACCAGGAAAAGAGCTATTGGAGAAATTCCGAAGATTACAATGCAAGGCCACGAGCTCAAGTTGTCAGACAAAGTAAAGTATCTGGGCATTGTGCTTGACAAAAGGCTGACGTGGAAAAGTCACGTAGAATCATGTATCCTGAAAGCCACCACGATATTCTACACAGTTCGAAGGATGTTCAGTAGTACGTGGGGCTTGCGCCCGAGAATTGTAAGATGGTTGTACACGGCAGTTATACGCCCGATAGTGACCTACGGTTGTGTTATATGGTGGCGACGAACACAGTTAATTACAGCACAAAGGGAACTGCAAAACCTTCAACGGCTGATCTGCGTCGGCGCAACTGGAGCTCTAAGAACGACGCCTACTGCCTCCTTAGAGGTGTTGCTAAACTTGTCACCTTTGCATCTTTTCAACCGTCAACAGGCGGAGGCTGCGTTTTGGCGCCTGAAGAGTTCAGGAGCTTGGAAGGGATCACCTATGGTTGACCTAGGAGATTCGGCTAGCATGCTGCAGGATCAAACAATCAAAAGAGTTAGCCCAGATGATTGTTTCAGCACGAGAATCCCAGGAAGAGAAGACTGGGCCGAAGGTGAACCCACGTTCATTTGACAAAACTCCATCGTCTTTTACACGGACGGGTCATTTATGGACGGAAAGGCTGGAGCGGGGATATACTGCCAAAACCCACAAGTTTCGCTGTCATTACCTCTGGGTAGTCTGGTGACTGTCTTTCAAGCTGAACTGTATGCCATAAAATGCGCTCTTGATGAATGCAAGAACCTATCGGGGAGGCCCAGGATCTACATTTGCTCGGACAGCCAGGCGGCCGTTGCAGCGCTGTCCAGTGCCACCGTAAACTCAAGGTTGGTGGAGGACTGTCGGTGTATTATGCAGCAGCTGAAGCCTTCGATAACGTCACTGGAACTCGTATGGGTCTCTGGTCATCGTGGGATAGATGGTAACGAGCAAGCAGACCGCCTCGCCAAGCTGGGATCTGCCTGCCTTCCCACAGCGCCTGAGCCTTTTCTGCCTGTGGGGCCGACCCAGGTTCGACGGACTCTGAGAACTGAACTGGAAAAAAAGTTTGTGCAGCACTGGCGTGAAACTCCGTACCTGCAGATTTCCAAATTGTTTATTCGTGACCCATCGCACAACTATGGACTTCACCTCCTGGACGCTTCACGACGAGTGACCAGAGCCACAACTGCACTTCTAACGGGTCAAAAATGAGTCGTTTGGACGATCTTTCATGCCGCCAATGTGGAGAGGCAGAGGAGACCTCTGATCACATCCTATGTGACTGCCCAGCGTTCTGGCGACCCAGGCTAGGGCATCTAGGAGATGCATTTGTTGAACCGGACAGGGTTCAGCAGGTGCCCATGTCGGCCTTGGTCAGGTTCGCCAGTGAGGTTGGATGGGAGTGGGAGTGATCGGAGGTTTCTATGACTGTTCAAAGGGTTTTTATGTAACCTGTGTCAGTTAAATATAAAAATAAAATATAAAAAAAAGAAAAATATGGCGGAGAAAATTTGGAATTAGGAAACAGGCTAAAATCGAAACCATTACTAGCCAGAAAAATCAAGACCTTGTGACGTCAGATGGTATACTACCTTCTTACTTTTGACTAAAGACTCATAGATTAGAAAATTATAGTTGTAGTAGAAGGGTGTAGTGAGGACGAGCCCAGTAACTAAACCATTTCAAGAGTTATCCAATGGGCTCAGTTGGCCACCTCCCCGCTAATCGTGTACTAAGGGGACCTACAGTATTAGATGGGTTCCGAACCACCAGTCTCGATATACATACTATATATACTTGACATGCTGAACCTATCAGAGAAGGTTAAAAACTTACAGTCACTTCTCATTCCTTTCTCTAGGCACTTCTGCAGTCGGCAATATTGGCATCTATTTCGATGATGCTTCGTCACTTCGCAATTTTTCGTCCCACGGCATTGATACCCCAATTGTTTTCTTATGGATCTTTTAAAAAACCCTTTACAGCCCTCGCAACTGACTGCTCCGTAGTGTCTACCTGAAATTATATTAACACATTTCAACTCTAGTTGGCAAGGGGGCTTGAGTGTCTGAGTTTTTTTTTTTTACTATCGTGAGATTTATTAACAACGTAAAACCAGGAATAAAGAAATGAAATTTTGATGCCACAGCTAGCCTAAACATGATGAAGATGATACAGGAATGAGTTCGATCAAAAAGGGTGATATAGGTTACAATGTCCAAAATGTGAAGAATGAAATACAGGCTCCACTCAATTTTCTTAGAACCATTGGCTATGTAGCTCTTACTCCTTGGGCAAAACCCGTGACAGACCCCTAGGACTAAGCGAATAAAAAAGCTGAACTTTTTTTCACGAAGAAACGAATGCCGTGGTACCTACATACCCACAGAAAATATACCTAACTATTTGGAGGAGACTAGAATGCGATAAAAAATGTTAATATATTTTTAAATGAAATGGGATCTTTGCGTAGGTTAATACGTAGTATTAATACTAAAAATAGAAGAGGCAAATCAATGTCAAAGGTTCAAAGTTATTGACGAATTTTACTCCACCGTAGCAAGATGTCTGCGACGCCACAAAACGAAAGATAACGGCAATGCCACCGTTGTGCAGTGTCAGGAAAAGTACGAGATGCCATTGCCTGTTCTGCATAAAGATAAAATGGAAAATCCCCAAATCCCGTGCATAGCCGACCAATATGTACCACGTGATTTCTGATTTCTTAAGAGTTAAGACAGCTATAAC
Source organism: Mesopsocus fuscifrons (assembly GCA_950004255.1). Taxonomy (NCBI): domain Eukaryota; kingdom Metazoa; phylum Arthropoda; class Insecta; order Psocodea; family Mesopsocidae; genus Mesopsocus; species Mesopsocus fuscifrons. Next base: position 6,234,026 of record OX465378.1, read on the forward strand.
CTTATTAAGCTTGCTGTATTCTTAGCCTATGCACACAATGTAGTTTGATGACGTTTTTCATGACACATTTTTTGAGGAACCTATTGGAGATTGATTTGTTCTGAAATATAATATGCAATTAACGTCAAAAACTAAACATCACCTAAGGGTGGCTTTCATCACTCCAGTTTAATTAATGAGTTAAATTTATAAATATCCATCCTCTAAACCTCCTTCCTGGAGCTAAACAGATGCCTGGGATATTTATAAATATAACCTATTGTTATATGATCGAGTAATTTTTGACAAAATGTTTATAAACAAAAATTACTTGGGCCCAAATAGTTTTGATGGGTGCCCCAGTTTCAAAATATGTAGATTCAAATTACTTACCAGAAGCTCTGTCTCCACAAACGACGCACAATTCCACAGACAAGCAGAGGGATCGCACTTTGTCTGCGCTCATTTTCAAGTCAAATGGGTCGTTTCTCATTCCCGAGGTCACATTCAAATCCAAGGCTTGGTCCATTTCGATCCACCACAATCCTTCTATGAATAATTATTCAGGCGGAAATCAATCATTGAATACACTGGAAAATAAATCATATGCATGAATGAATTAGGCTATAGTCCAAGTCAGGCTGGGAGCATACCGATTAGTCATAATTTCTTGAAGATTTTCAATTGACGCCGATCCGGATTTGGGTTCCATATCCTACCATACGCTAAAAATGCCAATCCGACCATGAGCAGAAATTTCCCTGCTCAAGAAGAAGTTTTGATCAGCCCTGGATTTGCAAGAAATTATGACTTATCGGTATGCTCCCAGCCTGACTTGGACTATAGTATGGAGGTACAGAAATGTAGACGGTCCATGGTAACCAACAAGTAAGTAGGGTAACGGGTAACCTTTTACCTTGACCGAAAAATCAGAGGGGAGGCAAGGTACATGGATAAGGAACAAACTACTCTCTGGTAGGTGATTTATTACACTCACAGCATGGTAAAAGGGTCAGCTATGGTGAGCCTGTAGCAGTAGTTGAACGGTACAGGGGTTTATAAGCTAACCGGTACCGGCGATGACGTCCGACGTGAAGGGGTGGCCACCCTGATGACGATGATGATTGATGATGCACGGTACCTACCGAGAAGGAGGGGTTTGAGACTGGTGCAGTTAATAAATACAAGATTTAACAGTTTTTAACACAGAAAAGGCTTATATGACCGAACTGGCATGTGAGACAGATTGTATCAGACTGCCGCTAGAGTTGTGGCAACTCAACGGTTGTTCAGGTTGCAAACTGTCTACGTAGGTACTGAACACAGATTTGTGGTATGCCGGGAGAGAAGTTGCTACCTGGAACTGCTCTTAACCCAGCGCCCGTAATGTAACCTCACGCTCGAGGTGCCTTATTACTATTACTCTCCGTAGACAGAGAGTAGGTAGCATGGAAAGTGTAGGAAGCTATACACCTCAACTTGTACTCACTAGTATTATACATACCTATAGGTAGCAGGTACTAAAAAGCAGACAAGCGACCGTCTTTCCTGCTTACTTCGTTCGTGTCACATCTAACACAGCAGAAATAATATGAACAGCAGCAAGTATGGTAGCCTATGCCGTTCGTTCACCTTCCAAATACTTATCTTCTAATCAACAGCCAAGGCTTCATTTTCGCCAACAGAGCCCAGAAGATAACTACGAGAACTCTGACTGAGATTTCATGTTTAATTTCAGATAACTTTAAAAAATGAACATACGGCTTACTAGTAATATAAATAAGCAGAAATAGGCTGTTACATGAAGCATGACAAAACTCGGAGCTCTTGTGGCACCTGTGTCTATGATGACCCTTCTATACTTGAAATTTAAAATAAAAATCAATCGCCTTCTCTAAGATGTCAGTTCTTTAACGTAAGGTTAAATTAACGATTCGCTTAAATCTAAAATAATTATGGTTCAAGTATTAGGTTACCTGGTAGCAATAAAATAAATGTCAAAATCTTCTTCTAATTATGATTTTGGTGGACGCCATTATTGTGAAGCCTACAGGTATACCAACCTGACAATTGCAAATTTCGAAAATCGCGCGAAAATTTAAAAAATTAATAGCGAAAATCCGATAACTGGTGATTATAGTATCCATAGTACCTACTGTTATACTATTGTTTATTTCATTTTTACAATGTCAAGCCACCTTAAATACTTAATTAAAATTATTTAACTAATGCGAACGTGTATAGGACGTAACTAAAAAATAAACTAAAGACAATAAGTCACCACAAAGATTTTAAAAACTTGCGCCAAAAAATGAGATCCTGTCAATATGTGCTACTTTTTTATTAAAGATATTAATTTATTATTATTTATTTATCTATTATTTTAAATTATAATTATCGGATAAAACTATATTAATTTTGAACTGAACGCCATGGCGCGGGGGTTTCCCCCCACTTGCAGTACTCCCCCGCAAAAATACGTCCCACGTTTAGCTTACCAGCACTACTTATTCGGCCATATTTTCATGTTTACATTTTTCAATCGTTTATTTGTTTGTAGCATTTGTTGTTGGGCCTTATTTTAAAATTTTTGTAATGCGGAGTGTTGTTCTATGAATTTACTAGTTATTTGAAAAGAAGCACAGTTAATTTAGGTGAGTCTCTTCTGTATATTCTGTTATACGTGGGCATAACCATGAGGAGCGAGTAGGTGCCAGGTTCGTGGCTCCATTTTTTAAGATTTATATTCTGTATTTTATGTGCCACCTTCATTCTTTCGGTATGTTTAAACCGCTACCTTCTCTGAACTGTTGGTTGTTCAATGTAAAATACGATAAATAGGTAATGCGGTTTGTAATGTTTGGGATATTTTACATTTCCATGTGCCCACGCTATGGTTTGCCTAATAGGTAATTGGTAACCAGCATATTTTTTAACTTCTCGTGTTTTTACTCGCTCTGCGTGATTTATGACACTATATTCGTGTAGGTGTCCGTTGAGTGCATCTGTTTCCCCAAATGTAGAAACCAAATTCTAACCTCAAATCGATCTGCATTGTTGAAAGCTGCGGAGCCCGCCAAAAGTTTCTTTGTCTCATCTCATAACAATAACATGGCAGATGTACATCTGCCCAATAACATCCGTTCCGTTAGATCTGTGTCTTCAACAGCCTACCTGCAGCTTATTTTTAGAAGCGATGTTGAGAACTTCTAGGTAGGGCAGGGTCGCACGGTGACGTCATGTTACGGGCAATCAGAGTGCTTTGCTTTCAAGCGACTGGTGTCTGATTTTCATTTTTACAATGTGCATGTTATCCAAACATTTTCGCGGGAGGATTCTTAGGTATGGCGATAAAACATTCATGCAGAAATTCGATTTTGTGTTATTATGACCCCTCTGAATCTTCATTTTTTTTGTGGAGCAGCCAATGATCGCATTCTTTCACTGATATTCAAAGTTTTGTTTTCCTATTTCTAAAATTGGTGGTCTTTTTTGAAACATATTGAACTTTTTGAAGCGATATTGATGACTCAAAAAATGTGCCTGTTATTGACGAAAAGGTCAAATTCGCCAAAGACCCGCAGTTTGTAGAACCTTGAAATTTTGGTTCTTGTTGTTTTGTTTCTAATTTTCAGCCACTGTGCAATTGACCAAAGATTGGGGCCCATTTTGCCCCTGACCGAGAATCGTAGAGCTCATTTTGTCAGTTTTTTACAAGTTGAACTGCTCCATAATTAAGGAATTTGACTATTGAGGCCAAATCTGTATTGAAAAGTGTGGGAAATAGATATTGGAGTTTTCTGATTGGTGGCGACAAGCTGGGGACTGCAGTAATTGACCTATGACCTCGAGCGTTGAGATAGATCCTTCAGCCAGCCTCCTTTTCAACCGACTTGGGATTACTTGAAAATTATGGTCCAGCGCAGGCTTGAACGTTTTCGGTCCGAAATGGCACTGACCAGGAACGGACTTTTTTCAGAAACCACTTTTTCGACTCAGGGTGTCATTGGAAACATCTCGATTTTGAGTTTGCACAAAATCAATACTTTCCCATCTTAGCTAATAGTGATACACGAAAATTTCTTTTATTGCTTTTGTTCTTGCATTTCTTGCATGCAAGAACGAGAGTTGATTTTGGCTGCAAGAACAAGAGCAAGAAGTGGCTTGCAATAACAAGAACTCTTGCAAGAGTTCTCGCAAGAGTCTTGTATAAACCCAGGCAGTTTTTTTCCAAAGCTTCATTCATGAATTGCAGTCCATATTTTGTACGAAAAACTCAGCAGACTATGCAACGATAGATTGAACTTGAAATGGCCGCTCGGTAGGCAAAAAATCAGATTTTAGCACCAGAAAATTCCATGTGTATGCAAGAAATTGCAAGAGTCTCGCAGCAAGAACAAGAGCAAGAAATGATTTCTACTGCAAGAACAAGAACAATATAGGATTTTGACTGCAAGAACAAGAGCAAGAGTCGCTTTGCGAGAACAAGAACAAGAAATGCCGTTTCTTGTTCTTGCATCGTGCACCACTATTGGCTAACAAGATACCGAAACTACCCACTTTTTTTTTCTACATAAATGTGGATTCGATAGGTGACTGGTGTATCCAATGGAGTTCCGGCCTTGAACGTGCCTAGTACCGGCTCTGCTCGAATGACTCGGTGCAGTGAGAACTGCCTTTGTCAGTGAGAGATCAAACCTTGCACATGTTTGTAATAACATTTATTTCATAGATAAGTTGGCAAAAATATTTAAAATATGTTTTGTTGACGTTGGCGCTTCTAAGGTCGAACAAAGGTGAGATTTGAATCTGAAAGCGCCCTGTTTCCAAGTAAAAATCTACTAAAGGGGACATTCATTTAAGAGCTTATGTAAGCAGTCCTGCGTTGATTCCTATGAAAGTGGACTCCTTATCCAAAAATAAATAATAGATAAGCATCCATTGTCATCCCCTAAAATACCTGAGTGAACCTACTCTGGGAATAGTTTAGTGATAACATGGTATACTCCAAGTCAGGCTAGGAGCGTACCGATTTCTCATAATTTCTTGAAGATTTTCAGTTGACGCCGATCCGGATTTGGGTTCCATATCCAAATGCCAATCCGACCCTGAGCAGATATTTCCCTGATCAAGAAAAAGTTTTGGTCAGCCCTAGATTTGCAAGAAATTATGAGTAATCGGTACGCTCCTAGCCTGACTTGGACTATAGTGCAATGTATAAATATGCTAGAGACAGATCTAATAGGATTCCATCCATTTTTGATGAAATATTGTAATGAACGAAAATATATTTGTCTGTGTCAGTTTTTGGTAAGCGGTTACGTAAACCTCTTGGTAGGGCCCGCGCACGGTGCATACAGCCATCCCATTGGCCCAGAAGCACAGATGTTAATTGAATATTCAGATCTGTATATTGAAAAAACTCCCTGGCGCTGCAGTCCTAGAAGGGCCATGGGTGGCACCTTTCGTGACCTTTGTACACAAGGGGGTTATTTGGTAAGAATCTCGCCCGACAGTCGAGTTTTCCTCCAGCCAGTGAAGGCCAGGTAACCATCTGGCCTCGTTGACCTTGGAAAATCTTGACATGGCGGCACTATATCCTGGGAACGACATCCATCTACAAAATCACAGGTACCATGATTTAAATCCAGGACCTCCGTCGTTCAAATCTGGTGTTTTACCGCTATAGACAAATCCTGGTGCTGAGATTTTCTGGATTGTTACAGCTCTAGTGTAGAAGTGAAAGACTATTGTTGGTTCGAATTCAAGAACTGACTAACTTTTCAATCGGTCGTATGGATATTCTCAGACTCTTGCGTCCTATACATACAGTGCTCCGTTTCAGAGTTTCAGACAACCTAAAATCGTTTCGTTTTCGATGGTAGGCTTGTGACAGCAACTCAGGGCTGGCGGGAAATACTGCCATCTCTCCCCACTTACCATACGTCTGGGGATGCTAACTCGCCAGAAAGGACGTCCAGGATGTGGCATTACGAGTACATGCATTTAGGTAGAGGCCTCGATAGCCCAGTGGACTAAATGGTCGACTTTTGAGGAGCAGTGAGAGCCGGGTCACACCGGTTCGATCCCGATCCTACCAAAAAGTTTTTCTGCTCGGCATTCACCTCTGATATGTTCAGCATGTCAAGTGAAATGTATATCGAGGCTGTGGTGGTTCGGAACCCACCTAAAACTGTAGGTCCCCATCGTTTACTCGATGGCTGGGGAGCTGGTATTTAGTAGTGCTGCCAGCTGAGCACAATGGATAGTTCTTGAAACGGTCTAGTTGCTGGGCTTGTCCCCCCCACCCCTCAGCTAGCTAGCTGCATTAAGGTGCTTCCACCAATAATTACCTAGATGTCTCACTGATCGAGTAGGTCAGCAAATACCAGGTTGTCCAGGTTTGCTAATAAATCATTCATTGTGATGTTTGACAGGGAAATAGCTGGTTTTACTGGGGCACTCCCCGTGCCTGAGTCACACTACAAGTAACCTGGGTGGACAATTCATCTGTGATGTGTCGGGATCCGTAATAAAGAGCACTGGACCGTGCAGACCTGATGCCTAGTCTGTACCTAGATTGTATATCGCAGGCGTTGATCATTTTTGCGACAGAATAGGAGGTGTTGTGACGCTGAGGACGCTATACCTGACGGTGCATTTTTTGCCGCCCATAAGATTAACATTGCGAGCGGCGATTCATTTTTAAGGTTTACCCTTGGTTGGAAAGACACAAAATTTTGCCTGTACCTAGCCCTAACAATGTTCTAGGGAGTGTTCGAAGCAGATTTCCCAATTTCTCTTTCTCACTGGTTTCTTTCATTGCAACTGTTTTGCAAATGCTAGCATCGCATACCTCAAGAAAAGTGCTGTATCTCGAAAACCAGTAAACAAATGGGAAATCTGCTTCGAACACTCCCTACAAAAATTTTGCCTGTACCTGGCCCTAACAATGTTCTAGGAAGTGTTCGAAGCAGATTTCCCAATTTCTCACTGGTTTCTTTTATTGCAACTGTTTTGCAAATGCTAGCATCGCATACCTCAAGAAAAGTGCGTATCTCGAAAACCAGTAAAAATAAAGGGTCCGACAACAGTCGCACTAAACTTTCTCGCCCCATGTGATTTTTTTTTTTTTTTTTTTTTTTTATTTCTTTGAGATTTTTTTGCGGGCGTAATTTTTAAGCAATCCAAAATCGGTTGAAAATGACCCAAGAGCATCTATCTGAGATCACTCCCACCAAGTTTCATGGCTGTCATTCTATTACTGTAGTCCCAAATGCGTTCCGACCATTCAAAAACGTGGTTTCTCATTCTCAACTCATTTTCGACACTTTTTTGACTACAACGGCCGTAATTTTGAAGATAACGAAATTATGTTCGACAGATGTTTAAGTTACATGGTTCTACACAAATTTACCAAATTTCATGACAATCGGTCAATAAATGTGAATGGCGCCGAAACGATCGAACTTTGGTCCAGAACGGCCGTAATTTTCAACCAATTCAATTTTAGTTGAAAATGACCTCGAAGCATCTATTTGTCAACACACATACCAATTTTCAGTGTTATAGATTGAAAAGTGTACCGTCGGCGCTTGTCTAAGTAACCAAAAACACGATTTTTGAATTATTTTGGCGGTTTTTAGACTATAGCGGCCTCAATTTTTGACCAATCAAAAAATCCTTGAAAATGCCCCTCGGCAGTAATTTTAGACAGGTCCATACCAAATTCCATCAAAATCGGATGAACGGTATAGGCGCTAGAGCACTGCACGGACTGACGGACTGACGGACGGACGGACTGACGGACGGACGGATGTAGGGCCGCCTCGCTGTTTCTGCCCGCACCTCTACCCGCCCCCTCACTGTGTCTGCCCAGTGTATAACTTACGGAATGGCGTACATGCCCGCCTCACTGTTCGTGCCCACAGTCTTTGTCAGATCAATGTAGTTTAAATCGCGCGGGCAGGTTGGGAATAATGTCGCGAACAAGATTTGTCTCATGCCACGTTCCAGGATCGCCAACATAAACGTGGACAACAAAAACGCGGTAAAAATTAAAATTCTCTAAGTTACTTCAAAAAGTATCTTTTTCCGCGCTTGGGCCGAAATTACCTTTAAAGGGTCAATGTTAAACCAGTTGACGGTACTCATTTATGAGTGAACCATCAGTTTATGACCCCCAGTCCCCCACTGGATATTTTTAACCGAACATCCATGCCCTGCTCCCAGCACAGAAAATTCAACATCAAAATGTCAATAGACATTGAGTAGGTATGTCGATGTTGGTACCTATACATTTCACTGCTGTCACTGCGCGGATATTTCTATCTTTGCCATAATTACTTAGCTATCAACAGCAGGAGAGGCTTCACATGCCTGTGCACAGAGAGCAGTGCCTATGCGAAAGAAATAGTTAGAGCACATTTTTTACAAAACGAAGCGAGAAATCACCCAAAGACACTTCTGCCTGGCAAGTTTTTAGCAGTCATATAGAACCCATGGATAGGACGCTCAGGGGTAGCGTCTCCACTTAGCACGTACTTGCACTCAGGAAGGTATGAAGTGTGCCGGTAGCAAGGCCGTACCCAGGGGAGGTTAGGGGGATGTGAACCCCCCCCCCCCCCCCCCCCCGAAACTACACGGCTTTACCTACACTAGAGAGAATTAAGTTTTGAATGAGAAAATATAGTTTCGTGCTACCTAGGTAGCCTAATGAGTAATGACGTTAAAAAGACATATTATATTTCAGAATATTTAAATATCCAATATCTATAGTTTTCTCACAAAGTTTGAAGTTCTAGCGTAAAAAAATAAAGAATGTACCTATATTCAGTCTTAACGAAGATAAACAGCTTAATATTACCACAAAGCTTCAGTTTTTAGGCCTTCAGTTATTTTCTGACCTCAGAAAAAAAAGAGTAGGTATAAGGGTGCATCCCACCATGCCCGGTTAAAATTAAACTGGAGATTTTGTCCTATGTTTACCATGTTAAATTTAACTTAAAAGTTAAATTTAACATGGTAAATCTCCAGTTTAATTTTAACTGGGCATGGTGGGACGCACCCTAAATAAAATAAATACATTCCCGCAAAAAAATTAAACCGATAAATTGTCATTTTTATTGAGTATAGGTAGGTAGATCCATGGGTTCCATATCACTGGGTTTTTATAATATCACGATTTGTTATGTTTACCTTACGAGTAATTAGGTTATCCACAGCTTTTTTAAAAAATCATGATCTTTTATGTTAACCTTACGAGTAATTAGGTTATCCAACGCGTGCACGCTACTTGGGGAAAATGTCGCCAGTTTACAGATTCATTTGCGCGCCCATGTTCAAATTCAGATATTTTTGTAGAAAATAATTTTATAAATTTGATTTTTTTGTAACTGATTAAGTTTATAAGCTTCATCTGAGCTTAATATTTAAAGTAAAAGAGAAGAAGATGAGATTCAATATTTTTAACAACTTTCCAAAGGAGAAGTATAGGAAACTTATACGACTCCAACACCAGACCTCGAGATGAGAATGGCAGAGTAACAAAAAACTGAATTCCATCGTGTTAACCACATCGGATTATTTTAGGAGATGTATTATGAATAATTAAGCAGCTGCTAAAAAAATCACGTAAAAATATGAAGGTTTATACGAGAAATTAATAAAAAACTGAACAGATTTCCTACACGCATATTTCGCTGTTTTCAACCACTATGTTAAGCTGGTCCTTCTGTTTCTGCCCTGGGCAGAAAATTATTTTAACACGGAGAGTGGGCAGAAACACGCGCGGAGCTGTCGCGACTGACGGACGGACTGACGGACGGACAGACTTTTTCCAGAAACCACTTTTTTGGACTCAGGGGACCCCCAGGATCATGGGAAACCCAAAATCTCAATTTCGAAATTTTGCACGAAAACAATACTTTCTCGCCATATATGGCTAGCGAGAAAGTAAAAATGGGAAATCTGCTTCGAACACTCCCTAGAACATTGTTAGGGCTAGGTACAGGCAAAATTTTGTGTCTTTCCAACCAAGGGTAAACCTTGAAAATGAATCGCCGCTCGCAATGTTAATCTTATGGGCGGCAAAAAATGCACCGTCAGGTATAGCGGACCCTTAATACCACTTCGAGGGTCTGGTGAATTTTATGGAGTGCTTCTTAGTACTTTTTAAGTACTACCGGTGCAGGCCCTTGGCCCGAAGGCACAGATATGAATTAAAGAAGCTGATTGTTGGCTGGAACTAAATTAATGTTTGATATGGCATCCCAATACTAGACTGAGGTCCTCGGTTCGATTCCCGGTATAGCAGCAATTTACTGTTGATAGCATTTATGTCAACCTAAATATTCCTTTGGCTTCGGTCAACATTCAGTTTATTTAATTAACATCTGCAGTTTCGGGCCTCTGAAATGGGCTGTAAACACAGGTGTGTGGGACCTTTGCTTAAAAAAATAAAATAAAGATAAAAATATTTTAAAAAATGCATACTTCACTCCTGATTTCCATTTTCTATTTGTAAAAAAAATACTCAAGATTTAACTGTTACCTAACAACGCAGGTGCAGGGCCTTACAGTCTGGGTCGGGCTTCATGTTCGAGGATTTGATCTCCCTATATGTGAGGCTAGTAGGCAGACGTGGGCAGGTGTATCAGTGTCCGGCTCTCTTTCTGGATCGGTGCTGGAACGGTTGGCACTGAAGCGCCCGCGGCGTTTTGGCAAGGTCGGCCAATCGAATATCAAAATTCTGAGTATGACCTGTTCTGAAGGTGTGATTCTCAGATCAAGATAGGATGACTCTTCCCACTCATGGTGTGGCAGGTCTCTGTTTTTTGTTGTGCAAAAAATTAAGTGGTGCCGAGCGGTCAAGAGGGCCCGGTTAGAATCCCGGCGAAAGCAATATTTTCCGCTTCAGCCAATCCTCTTCGGCTTCGGCCAAACTTTCGCTGTGTCTTCCCCTACCAGGCACTCACACCAAAGAAGAAAGTATCTGACGACCCGTTATTCTTCGAACATTTTTACTCCAGGACCACCTCTCTCAGTCTCAGAGATGGTGACGCTATCCTTGGTTGAAAAAAGTGAGGTAAGGGGAAGTTATCCTCATACCAATGAGCTGGGCTAGCAAAATGTAAGAACTCTTTATCCTTGTCACTGCAGCGAGAAAGTAAGAATAAAGGGTCCGACGATTTTTAATTTTTTTTTCACAATAGTGGGCGTAATTTTTGAGTTATCGAAATTATATTCGGAACTAATTTTAGACATCTATATTCCAAATTTGAGGAAAACCGGTTTATCGGTGTAACCTCCAGGGACGCTACAGACGAATATGGACCTAAAAACCACTCTTTTGGTATCAGGGACCTCTGAAACGCCTTTTGCAATGAAAATCTCAAAATTGAAATTTCGCACGATAAAATAACTTTTTCCGTATCTTGTAATATGGTTACGGCAAAAAAAAAAAAAAATGAGGTGAAGCTGTTGTCTCACTCAATTTTTTTCTTACTTTTTGCCGAAACTTTGACGGAGATAAAGCGAAACACCGGCGAACTGAATCCATAAATAAATATTTGAGGCCTCACGCCTCAGTGTCCTTACCTGCTTCTTCGAATGAACATGCTCCCTTCAAAAAGGTACTGCTTTCTGAAGTTTGGAGTGTTCTTGTGCTGTCGTTACTGAAATGTTCGAAGGTTCTTTTTTGTGTTGTCTCTAATTGAATATCGTGTTTCTCTTGGGGTAGTAAGGGTCCAATTGGCAATTATACGCTTGATAGATTTTTCCTTTTTCTGGTTTGTTAGATTATTCTGGGAATTGACAAATTACGTTAACGTAACAAATTTTTGCCTCTGACATGACTGTTATCCCTTATAGCCCTTTGCCTTTGGTGGGCATATGGAACTAAGAACATAAATATATATTTTTTTTTATCAGACTAGCAAGTGCGCAAACGTGTGTCGACTTAAAAATATAATTAAATTTTATATGAATAATAAAAAAAGCAGTATGCTCAAAATTGTAATCGAAAAGAAAATATAAACATTTCAATTTGTACTTTTTTTTTTTTTTTTTTTTTTTTTTTGTTCTAATAACAGACGTTTTTCTTTTTCTTTTCAGAACCAAGATGTCTATAAAACCAGTTATGAATAGTGGAAGTGGTCCGCCACTCGTCGACGAAAATCTTTTGTTAGCGTCTGTTGAAATAATTCCGGGTAAGGAAATGTTATTTGCCTTAAATGGTTAAAATAATAATCTCAGTTGAAGTTTAGGTCGCTTGGTTTGATACGTTCCCGTTATTTCCGATGACGGTTGGCTACCCTCCTGTTACCATGTTCTTCAAAGATCTTGCTGTTTTTTCAGGTCGCTTCTACTTCATGACTTTAAAATCACATGCAAGACCCAAATTTACCCAGTGGTCTCATTTTTTCACCGTGGATGAAGAATTGAAGTATGATCCATTTTATGATGACTTCGGTCCGTTAAACCTTGCACAACTTTACAAGTACTGCAAAAAGATTGAAGACAAACTGAAATCGACTATTTTGGAATCGAAGAAAATTGTTCACTACACTTCTTTCGACCCGAAAAAACGTGTGAATTCTGCCTACTTAGTAGGCTCCTATGCTGTAAGTATATTTCCGATATTCGAAGTACAAGTTATATTTTTGAGAACTTCAGGTGGGCATCGCGGCGAAGATTTCTTACCGTGGAGGCTTGCAACGAAGAATAGCTGGTAAAACTAGATGGGACAGGGTAAGAAATGAAAGAATAAGAGAGGAGCTGGACCAAGAGCCTGTAATAAAAAGGATAGAGGACCGCCAACTGGGCTGGTTTGGGCACGTGAGTAGAATGAAGAAAGAAAGGAAGACCAGACAGTTCTTGGAGGCGAAGCCACAAGGAAGGCGTCCCACTGGCAGGCCGAGGACAACATGGGAGGAGTTGGTTGCGCAGACGGCCGCGAAGAGAGGGAAGTCAATGGGGGAACTTGGCAGCCTCGCTGCAGACCGGGACCGGTACCGGGATTGGATCCGTGGCCAACCCCTCACGCTGCGAAGGCGGCACTAAGAGGGAAGATGAAGAAGAAGAAGAAGAAGAAGAAGGAGGCTTGCAACGTTAGTGCAGCCTTGGAAAACTCATGGCTCGCTGTGCGCTACAATACACTTTTTTGTTTCAGATTCTGTACCTAAATAGAGACCCTCTCGAAGTTTTTGAGAAATTAAACCAAGGCACGTTCTATACAGACTTCAGGGACGCTTCCGTGGGGTACGCAGTGTACACTATCTCGCTAAGGGACTGTCTGCATGCTGTAGCGAAGGCAAAAGAGTGCCGGTTTTTTGACCTCAACGATTTTGCCTACACCGAGTACTTGCATTACGAGACTGTTGAAAATGGTGACTTGAATTGGGTCGTACCTGAAAAATTTCTTGCCTTTGCGGGGCCTCAATCACTTGGATACAAGTCTCCGTCCAAGTGGCGTAAGTATTATTAAAAATTATTATGTCAGAGGGGAAAACATATCTACCAGCTCTGGCTAAGACTCCATGTTGTGTGAAATAATAAATGTCGACTATTCCGTAAAAGAAGCATTTTAAAATTGTGATATAGTGCATACAAGTTTAAGGTGGTGTGATCCCTGGCGTACTGACTGTGAGAATCCTGTTGTGGCTATATCTGACTCTTCCGAACTTTTATAGTAAAAATATAAGTATCGTGCCTGTGTCAACTATTACACTCAGAGCTTTTCGAAATATATTGAAGGAATGCTGGAAAGCTAAGATGAGAAGCTTGGCGACTGAAAATTTTTCTATCGATTATGTTGAATTTAATTGATAAAAAATACGCTCAGCCCAAACCCTTAACAACCCATACGTACAGCTAAAATCTAACTAGGTATGTACTACAATTTAACTTTATGCAATACCATATACATTTTCAGGTCATACGCTTGTAACCTGCCATACTCCTGAGTCATACCTAAACTACTTTAAGGCTCTAAATGTGACAACCATAGTGCGGCTCAACAACAAATGCTACGACGCGTTGAAGTTCACTGAAGCTGGACTGCAGCACCATGACTTGATCTTCATTGACGGAGGAACTCCTTCCGATGATCTAGTCCACAAATTCCTCAAAATAGCTGAAGAAGCTCCTGGAGCGATCGCTGTCCATTGTAAAGGTGATTTGGAATTACAGTATTTTTCAGAATATAGGGTTCAAAGAAGGTCACACTTGACTTAAGCTAGTCACATACGACGCGGACTTGCAGTGGCAACCCAAATGAAACTACCATTCTTCCCACCAACGGCCGTCCAGTTGCACGCTCATATTTTACTAGAATTAAAAAATTACAAGCCTGCAATTTTTTTTCACACTGCACTAGATAATAATGACAGCGATTTGTATGTTATTTTAAAACGGGTCTCTACAACTTCTACAACTACATTATGGTACTTCGAAGCCTTGCAAGGCTTCCCAAAAAGCTGGGCCAGCCAGCGTGTACCTATAGTCTCTCTCTCTCTCTCTCTTGTCAGGGAATGAGTGAGAGTTCTCAAGGAACCGTAATGTCCGCTTTATAGAAAGTGTTGTTATACAGAGTGACCAAAAGAGTATTGGCAAAAAAATTACAGGTAGGCCGAAAGTAAAAGACTAATTTGAGCGTCCTCTTTGTTTAGCTGGGCTTGGAAGGACGGGGTCGATGATCGGGTGCTACATCATGAAGTGGTACCGCTTCACTGCGAGGGAAGCGATCGCTTGGCTCCGTATATGCAGACCTGCTTCCATTATTGGCTACCAGCAGCAGTGGCTGGAATCGTAAGTTTGAACAGGGTCAAAAAGTCAACTGTACTCGGACTACAATAACCTATTACTTCTTCTCATCATGTGCCTCTCAGTGGCCGAGTGGTCAAGGGGTCCGCTTTGTGTTCTGAGAGGTCCGGGTTCGAATCCCGGCGGAACGGAAAAATTTTCCGCTTTCGACATGGATGTATTGGCTTCGGCCCACTACGAAACTGGCTTCAGCCCACTCATATTCGGCTTCGGCCACTTCGTCTTCGGCTAAAAACATCTAAAAAACCTACTCATCGGCGCATGTTCTCTGAACAAAAAAAAAAAAAAAAAAGTAAATAAAAAATAATTCTTCTCATCATCTCTTTACTTGTAGGGTAGAAGGCAGTTTGTTATTAATCATCTAGTAACCCGTTCATTGTTGGAAGACCAGGAATTTGTTTAATTGTCTGACCCCGGTAGAAAGAGATCAGAAAAGTCTTGGGTTCTCGTGGTCCGAGATCATTTTCAGAGCTTTGTTACTTGTTCAGGGCCAAAAAGTTAACTCTTTTGAATAAGTATTGAGTTAACTGAATAATCCCTTTTTTGTCGCCACCTTGCAGTTTTATGTCCTTCGATTCCTCGCTCGGCATTTGATTATATTCTGAACTTTCGTATTTGCACCGATGGTAATACATATAGTATCGCCACCCTGACCTGCCTGGCCCGAGAGCATTCTTTGAACAGTGTAGAATGCCCTCGGGCCAGGCAGGTCAGGGTGGCGATACTATACACGCAATGCTTTACAGTTTTTTTAAAATCCCTGTTCATAACTTTTTTGCTTTTCTTATACAGGAAACAGGTAGAAATGTGGATGGCAGGTATGAACCTTCAGCGGCCGTACCACAGATTTGGAGTATACAGCTTCCAACACGGAAGAGCACCACCTCTGAAAGCTCCCACTCCATCGCCCGAAAAAACATCCATGGACTCCTTGTCTGGAATAACGTCCCAGGTCACAACCATGAACATCAACAAGACCGACATCAACAAAAATGTTCCAGTGGTAAATAATAAATAATTATAATATCTAGTAATATCTTTGATTATTAGTTATTTTTTTAAGATTTTTCTCCCGGTGGAGGAACAAAGTGACGGTTGAAGCCGAAATTTATCGGACCGAAAAGACTGCCTGGCCTTGGACTAGAACCCAGATCGCTCCTGACTTCATCTTCAGTAAAAAACTGGCTACTGTCCCCCTGATCTGTGCAGATTTATTTTAGCGCCGCGAGATTCTTCAAAATTTAAAATTTTCCCGAAAATGGATGTCTCATCTCAGTAACAGCTTTGATGATAAAACTAGCCTAAGTGAACCTAATATGATTTCGATATAAAATATGACAACTTTTTATAGATTGTTTAATTATTATTTAACCTTTTAAAATTATAAATCTTCACTGAGAGGTCTGGGTTCGAATCATCAAGGGGTATTTTTTTCAGGCATGGCTTTATTAATAGACATCAGACCGCCTGTTAACAATCTTGGGCCAGTTCTTCCTCATAAGCGTACGGTCTTAAGCCCTAAAACACTGGTTGACCTGTCGTGCTGTATGTGTTATAGGACCAGCCGCATGAAATTTCACAAGGTGACCACCTACAGAAAATTAAAATGGAGAGACAGCCGTCCACCAAGACTCAAAATAAAGCGCAGAGGTATGTTCTTGTACTTAACTTCGGCCCGTATTACATTCCCATATACTTTTTGGTACATTTTTTCTTTTATCAGATTTTCGGATAATTTCTCAATCACTCTGTTTAGATGTTCTTGGCCTATGACATTGACTGCGGCACCAGGGAAACGAGGTCCAGGATCGTGGCCTACCGGCAACCTGTCCGCCAAACGTGGCACGAGCCTCGGAAAAGTCGCGCCTTCCAAGCGGGCTGCTGAGCGTGTGGTCACTCGCAAGAAGATTGGTTCTGCCGATGACAACGGCCGAGTGCTGCCTCCCCCTGTTCCTGTACAGGTCGTCCCAGGTGCTGTGGTCACGCCACTTCGCCGCTCGTACGTGCTTTTAACTTTGTTTATGGATTATACTCCGTAGAAGGAAATATTCACCGTACGGGTTTTAAGAGGAACTGCGGTGACGAGATCTTTTTGAGTGAACTCGGAATTATCACTTAAATCTTAGCTATCAGATATAGTATCGCCACCCTGACCTGCCTGGCCCGAGGGCATTCTGTGAACAGTGCAGAATGCCCTCCGGCCAGGCAGGTCAGGGTGGCGATACTATACAGGAACCGCCTAACAGCAACAGAGTGGTCTGACAGGCTGACTCGTGTCCCAGAACCCTGGGTTCGAATCGGGGGATAAACAAGTTTCTCGCTTATGATGGCATGGATGTTACACTTCTTATCACGCTCGGGCCCATTCCTATTGTTCTGTTTTTTATTAGGGAGAGAGATGCTCAACACACTTATTTTCCAGATTCATAGTCGTTTCTGAAACGAATTAATTCGATGACATTTGGATCAGCACCGATCAGAGTTATTGACAGCAACTCTAACTTTGTTATTTTTATAGGTGACAGCGACTAAATAATAACTTTGTTATTTGGTTCAAGAGGTTGGAGGTTCGCCAAATACCGCATAGAAAAAAGAACGAATATCCTTTAAATGTTTCAAATCACTGTTTATTTAATTTCAGGCAAAGGATTCTTGAGCCTCGCGTCTGTAAATCTGTAATTTTGAGATGACAGTTGGAGGGAAAAGGCCCTGCTACGAACCCCGCGGGCTCGGCGTCGGCACATTGGCGCTTATCTGGTTCTGCCCCGGTGCCCGTGAGATCGAAGGCCTTAGACTCTTCTGTCATCAGCGTTAACTCCACGAGAAAAACCAGGTCTCAGACTCTCCTTGACCGAAAAAACCACTGTGGGCTGTCCTCTACTTTCGAAAAAACTAGACGAACTGTTAGAGAATGTTAGTGTCCATTTTTTGTAGATGGTGGTTGAGTGTGAAAGTGATGTACTTAACTTGACATCAAAGTCCAAACATCAATTTTTAATATAACTCGTCATTGTCAGATTTAAAATGAAAGGTAATCATAACCTGCCTACGTAGTCAGATATTCTAAAACTTTTCTAACAGTTCGTTATTAATGTTTCGGCGTCCTGTAAGTTTTTTTTTTAATTTATAGAAAGTGTTTTTTTTTTACTAATGTCACTTTCCTACGCCGCCTTTAGGAAAACCTTTTTGAAGTCCTTAATTTTGTAAAATGTAGCAGATAGTTTTTTGTCAAAAGTACATACAATGCTCGAAATATTCGTACTAAATTAGATAATAGCTTTCTCTGTTTTATTTTAAGTATCTTGTCTTGAGATTTTCAAAAGGTGGTTATTGGTGCCATCATGACAAATTATTACGGTTTTCCTATTTTCCGAAAACTGGATACTTTCATTTTTTATGGACATTACTTCGGTCCTTTCCCATAGCAATAACTCAGCTTCTTGATATAATTTTCTTTCTTTATAGTTAGCGTAAACATTAGTATTAAGTACTGCCTTTTATACTGTGCTTTCAGTGTAGTTTAAAGAAATTTGAATGTTTCAGATTTATTCACCATTCTGTTTTGACTGAAAAGTTGAACTTGTTATCTCAAATTTGGAAAAGGCTGGTCCGACCACCCTCAGCACTTTACCCTCATTTTAACTCATGATTCAACTAACTGAGGGTGCGTCCCACCATGCCCAGTTAAAATTTAACTGGAGATTTAGCATGTTAAATTTAACTCAAAAGTTAAATTTAACATGGTAAACATAGGACAAAATCTCCAGTTTAATTTTAACTGGGCATGGTGGGACGCACCCTTAAGACGGCTCTTCTCCCTATCAAATCCAAATGAATAATTTACTTTGTGAAATTTTAGCGGTGAATGGAGCCGCTTAGTGACTTGTACCTATAGTTCGCTAATTCATCTTTGATAGTGAGAAAGATGCCAAGGAGTGAGTATGGAGTCATTTTGAGTATGGATTCACATGAACTGTGGCTGCTTGGACTGACTTTGTTTATATAGTCAAAGAGGCTGGGAGCATACCGATGAGTCATAATTTCTTGCAAATCTAGGGCTGATCCAAACTTCATCTTGAGCAGGGAAATATCTGCTCAGGGTCGGATTGGCATTTTTAGCGTATGGTAGGATATGGAACCCAAATCCGGATCGGCGTCAACTAAAAATCTTCAAGAAATTATAACTTATTGGTACGCTCCCAGCCTGATTGGAGTATAGTAGTTGTGGTTTTTTACTTGCTATTGCGTTTTTAATCGTGTACCTGTTTTATTCGGCACTCAAGTTGTTTTTTATCCTGGTTTGTAAACTTTTAGTTTGTTTTATGTGTGTTAGGTCGGTTTAACCACCTTCAGTTAAGTGCCAGTTTTTAAACCTAAAGATAAATTACGAGCTAAACCGAAGATGGGATTATTAGACCGTAAAAGTGTTTCATGATCCATTTCAGCTCTCTCATTTTTTTTGAGCATGTGGCTCCTATACCAAAATAAGGGCGGCTTTGTCCACGATGAGGTAAGTTGTATCAATACCCCAAGCGTATGTTTAGCTTGTGGTAGGAGGCATCTAAATCTTGCGATAACACTAGCGATAAGCTTGGAATATTTATACAATTTATCTTGTCATTAAGTTGGAATGGTGAAAGTTACCCTATATTCTAGAAGATTACGCCAAAATGCAGAGTTCCTCCAGACATCCATAAGTCCTGTCGTTCGCACCAATCAAGTGAAAAATATTTTAGCTCCAAAGAGCCACTCTGTTGCCGTTCCTATTATCACCAAAGCGAATAAAAAATTTGCTCTTTTGCCTTCATTAAGTCGTCCTCCAGAGGTTTCGAAATAATTTATAGGAAGGTACAATCGTGTGTGTGCCCATCGTACGTACTAAAACTATTTGAAACTAATTGACTTGATCTAGCAATGCCTGTTAATTTATAACATATAACTATTACAGTTAAGACCACTGTAGAACTGTCAAAAAGTATCCAAAAACGAGAAGATTTTTATAGCATGTTTTAATTCCATATAATTATATCCTATACATTTTTACTAACAGTAAAGAACCACATTGGTTTGCATGATAATCCCCTTATTTTCTGTTGTAAATAAATAGTCCCACCTAGCAGTGGTCTAGTTAGTTTATAAGTATCGATGCTTCTCAGAATTTTTGCTTTTAATCACAATTATTGCTACTAATTTCGCATTTGTACGTCTTACGTGTGTGTTTTTTTTTTATCATTGTGTAGCTGCCATTTTAACTGGGAAGAAACTTCCATAGATTATATACCTACTAGGTGCTATAATGCATTTCTGTTTCTAAGAGTTGGGACTTTGAGAGTTGTGACTATGATTACAACAATGGAGCTTTTATTTTTAATATTGTCTCCAAGTTTCGATGGGTTTCCATAATTAGAGCATGGATCGAATATGGCTCAGAATTTCCAGCTTTGAAAAACTGGGCTATAAGTTATTGTATTCGTAAAGTGAATGAAAAACGCTGTTAGTAACTAATTTTTTCGAGACAATATTGTATTTTGCATATCTTCACTAGGAAGATACTTAGCAAAAGTAAGGTGGGGCAACTGGGTAATTTTATTTTTGAATTACCCTTACGATCTATTTAAAAAAAAATTTGATTGAATTTCGAAACGCTTGTTTTGGGATGTGAAAAGAGAAATATTCAAAGTTGTTTCTGAGATGAAGAGGGTTTGACCTACTTACCCCTGGGCCTGGTTCCCCCACCCTACCTTACTTACTTTTAGTTGGATAGTGCATTTATTTAAGTAGATAAGTATGTAGTGATTAATTTTCAGTAGCCATTTTTTTTCGGGTGCCCTTCACATGGTCCTTAATTCATTAGATAGAGGCTAAAAACTGAATCATTTTTAGATATGAAAATAATTTCCGTTAGGGATCAAACATATTAACATTGTTGGGAACCTATTACAATTTCCTCTAGGCAGCCTCCAGGCTGTCTCAGGTCTTCAAAACGGCGAATAGATATTGTGCCTGTACCTAATGATACTGGTGAAACTGTGGTGGGCTGGAAACGGCGCGCTGTTTGTAATGTATTAAAACGTACCTAAACTAAACAATTTACTCCTTATTACTGCAGGCGGTAGGTAAGTTGGTAGGTACTAGCTGACGGGTTGGAGGGACAAGCCCAGCAACTAGACAATTTAAGGGTCCGCTATACCTGACGGTGCATTTTTTGCCGCCCATAAGATTAACATTGCGAGCGGCGATTCATTTTCAAGGTTTACCCTTGGATGGAAAGACACAAAATTTTGCCAGTACCTAGCCCTAACAATGTTCTAGGGAGTGTTCGAAGCAGATTTCCCATTTTTTTTACTGGTTTTCGAGATACAGCACTTTTCTTGAGGTATGCGATGCTAGCATTTGCAAAACAGTTGCAATGAAAGAAACCAGTGAGAAAGAGAAATTGGGAAATCTGCTTCGAACACTCCCTAGAACATTGTTAGGGCTAGGTACAGGCAAAATTTTGTGTCTTTACAACCAAGGGTAAACCTTAAAAATGAATCGCCGCTCGCAGTGTTAATCTTATGGGCGGCAAAAAATGCACCGTCAGGTATAGCGTCCTCTTAAAGAACTATCCATCGTTCTCAGCTGGCAGCACTACCAAATACCAGCTCCCCACCTATCCTGTTAGTAGGGTTGCGAACCACCACACCTTCATCTGACATTCAGAACATATCTGTTATGGAAAATATAATATTAAATATTGTGAATAAGTTCCACTATCATAGTGTTGCTGAAGTCTTACTATGTCAGGTCACAGCAACCTTGAAACGTATTCGGTTGCCTGCTGACCTGACTAGGATTTGAGCAGCAGCACTCTGACTCGAGGACCTGCCGCTTGAGGAAGAACAGCCGAAGGAGTGCGCCTCGATGAAGATCATGTAAGTTGTTAAATATATATTTATTATACCCTTAAGTGTAGTCTCTTTAATTAGGTAGGTATAGGACAATGTAGGTAGGTACGTAGATTAAGAACAACGCCACCCCGCTACCCATATAACATAATATCAGAAATTTTTGATACGAACGGGATCGAACCGGTGCATGTGATCCGCTGGCAGTGTTTCTCTAAAATCGACCATCTGTAGACTAGACCACTCTGCTATCGAGGCCATTAAGTAGGAAGATACCTATACACCTGGCAAGCAACGAGACATGGGAGCCTAAATAGGATATGTCCATAATCCCATAATTTTCTTCTGAAGAGGTAGGACCTAGGTAAGGTATACCTATTATCAGGCGCGCAATCTCATTTTTTTTCAGGGGGGGCAAGGTTCAAGCAAGCCAATAGTCGGT
This sequence comes from Mesopsocus fuscifrons, assembly GCA_950004255.1. NCBI lineage: Eukaryota > Metazoa > Arthropoda > Insecta > Psocodea > Mesopsocidae > Mesopsocus > Mesopsocus fuscifrons. The sequence continues at coordinate 6,256,157 of OX465378.1, forward strand.
AGGGTTCATCCGATTTTGCTCAAATTCGGTATCTAATCCTAATGTAGACATGTTTTTTGATAAATTTTGATAACTCAAAAATTGCGCCTGCTATTGTCAAAAAAAGGCAAAAAATCGTGTTTTTTGACAGTTAGGAAGGACTGGAGGCTATCTATATCAAGTTGGAACCTTGAAAATTTGTAAAAGTGTTTTTGAATAGATGTTTTTAGGTCAGTTACAACCATTTGGAGGTGGGCTAATAACTTGACACGGTTTTGGCCAAAACGTGTTGGTCATCACTCCGTGGCACTGTTCAACCGATTTCAATAGAAATTGGTAGGGAGGTGTACTTTAACCTTGTTTGAAGTTTTACCGAACGAAATTTTCTAACGTAATAATTATGGCCAATATTGACATTACTTATCGTAGGAAAATTTTCCAAAAATGGAAGTCACGTTTGTGATTGGTTAGGTCACATTTGGAACAACGCTATAATCGACGGATTTTCTTAATAATGGGTGAAAGTGGTCTCAGATAGATGCTTCGAGGTCGCTTTCAATAAATTTTCAATTACTTACGTGAAAATTAAGACCGTGACATGCAAATTAGGAAACATGTACTTTGCGCGTCGAATGACACATCACTGTTTGACGGATATTATGTTTGAAATTCGGTACACAGGTGTCTAGAATTGTTGTCCAGCGTTTTGCAAAATATTTTTCAGAAGAAGGTAAAATTCTGGCCAAAAAAAATAATTGACTTAAAAAAAATCAAAATTTTCGATGCCGCTGGCGTAAAAATTGCGAGAAAGTCAAGTGCGACCATTGTCGGACCCTTTATTTCAAATTCACTTCATCCGAGGAGACAGATTTCAGGGGGGGCAGTGCCCCCCCTGAAACATTTCAGGGGGGGCGCGTGCCCCCTTGCCCCCCCCCCCAGATTACGTCCATGCCTCTGATATCATCCTTGGAGAGTGGGCTGTACTTAGGCAGTAACAGAACTTTAAACAAGCGGTACGACACGGTCGGACAAAACTTTACCTGCTTATTTGCGTGATTCCTAGAAATAAACCCTTGGTTAAATGATTAAAGACGGAAAAACTTTTTGACGAAAGGACATACTTCGGCAACCACACAAAACTACCCCCTAAAAGGAGGTGGGGTGGATGGGGAAGCTCGGAAAAACGTTTCGACAAAATAAATTGTCTCAGAACGTTTCCCTGAGCATTTTGATACCCCATACAACGTACTTTGGAAAGTATCCAAAACTCCCCCCATAGGGGGGGGGGGGGGGTGTGTGGCGAAAAATCATTTTGACCATATAAATTGCCTCAGAACGATCTCCCGATCATTTTGAGCCCCCACAACCCATATTTCGCAAACCACTCAAATCTACCCCCCTTAGGGGGTGGGGTGCTTGGATACGTTCAGAAAAACTTTTTGATACAAAAAATTGCTTCACAACGTTCGCCCGAACAGTTTGAGACCCCATAAGCCGCACTTTAAAATTCACTCAAAATTGCCCCCCCCCCCCCCTGGGGGGGGGGGGGAGGCTCGAAATGAGCCATATACCATTTGTGACGAGTATGGCCGTTGTCACGTGTCATATCCAGAACTACTCATATACCACAAACAACTGAATCCACTGATTTCGCCCTTTTACAGGTCCAGGGGGGACTTCCCCCCTTTTTTTAGCGGCCAGGGAGTTATGCGGGGGTAGTGGGTGGTATCATTGGATTCGTAATTATTTGTTCTATAATTGTCTAAAATTTGATCGAAATCGTTAGAGCCGATTTTGAGCAAATATTTTTTTTCTACTTTTTGGGGGTGTTTTAGGGGGGTAACCCCCCTTAATTTTAAAGGGGGGAAACTGGGCTTCTGGATTTTTATTTCTTCCAATTTTAGAAAGGTCACTACCGATTTTGAAGAAAATCGGTTGAAAAGTGTGCCGTCCAGGTCAATGCCACATACATAGCTACATACATAGCTACATACATACATAGCTACATACATACATACGTACTGACACGGCGTACCTGACCTCTTCTAAAAATTCCTGGGGGCAAACTTTTCGTCGGATGACAAAAGTGAGTTGGTTTTCATATTCCGAAGGCATGGACGTTTCCGAAATGTATATGCAAGTTCCAATCGCTTTTGAGGTCTGGGAGCAATGACGGTTCAAAGTTGAGGTTTGCCGAAAATTGGCCCGCACGAATACAATACTTTACCTTACGTATACTCCGTATACAGGTAAAGTAAAAAACACAGTTCTGTTGATTTTTGTAGCTAATACTCATTGAACATTTTCAAACCCTCACACGTAACTGTTTTTTGGTCAATTTTTAATCAGTCACTTTCGACGTAAATAAGTAGGTATTTCATACGTTTGTTATGAGATAACGGATGACCGACTGGAAGATATATATCGATCATCAAACTCCAGGATATGATATGGGAAACCAAAATTTTCAAAATGGAAATTTTGCACGAAGACATAACTTTCTCAGCCCATGTAGGTACCTAATATACGGGCGTGAAAATAAAAATCCGCAAAAGAGGTTAGGTATACCTGAAAAGTGCGCTGAAGTTCTATATTATGACATAGTTGTATTTTTGCAGGAGTAAGCCATCTTGGGTGACAGCTCGTTTTAGGTGGATTTCGAAGAAAAATCTACCTATTGTAGTCGTACCAGTAGTCTCACTTTTAAAAAATTTCTTCACTTTCTTCGTTTCATGACCCCTGGATCCTAAAACCACCATCAGCTCAAAAGTTTATATTATCTATATAGGTACTTAGGTACATTTCACTTTCTTGTGAACACACTAGGAGCAGTAGGAGCCGTATTTTTGAATAAAGGGTCCGACAACAGTCGCACTTAACTTTCTTGTCCCATATAAAATTTTAGTTTTTTATATTTTTATATTTTTAAATTTTTTTTTTTGGCGTAAATTTCACTCAATCCAAAATCGGTTGACCCACGAGCATCTATCTGAGATCAGTCACACCAAATCTCATGACTGTCATTTTATTACTGTAGTCCCAAATGCGTTCCGACCATTCAAAAACATGGTTTCTCATTCTCAACTCATTTTCAACTTTTTTTTCGACAAAAACGGCCGTAATTTTGAAGATAACAAAATTTAAATGTTTAAGTTACAAATGTTTAAGTTACGTAGTTTTACATAAACGTACCAAATTTCATGACAATCGGTCAATAAATGTGAATGGCGCCTAAAGGATCGAACTTTGGTTCAAAACGGCCGTAATTTTCAACCAATTCAATTTTACCTGCAAATGACCTCGAAACATCTAATTTTCAACACACATACCAATTTTCATTGTTATAGATTGAAAAGTGTACCTACTGTCGGCGCTTGTCCGACTAACCAAAAACACGATTTTCTAATTATTTTGGCGATTTTTTGGCAATAGCGGCCTTAATCCTTAAAAATGCCCCTCGGCAGTGATTTTAGACAGGTCCATACCAAATTTCATCAAAATCGGGTGAACGGTATAGGCTCTAGAGCACTGCACGGACGGACGGACAGACGGACAGACTTTTTCCAGATACCACTTTTTTGGACTCAGGGGACCCTCAGGATCATGGGAAAACCAAAATCTCAATTTCGAAATTTTGCACGAAAACAATACTTTCTCGCCATATATGGCTAGGTAGTGAGAAAGTAAAAATAATTGGTTTTGACTATCTAATCCGACCAAAAACACTCCGTGTAAAAAAAACAGCCAAGTTTATAACCCTCCAAAAATTCAGATTTGATTTACATTCAACAGTCCCCCTTCAGTATAACCGGCAGTCATGCACAATAATAGACTTGTCGTCGGAGACTGAGACGATCTTGCGACCGTTGGGGCTGTAACGCACAGACCAGACTTGGTCACTGTGTTCCCGGAACGTGTGGACGCATCTTTGCTGCACCAGGTCCCATATCTTTACAGTTTTGTCCGAGCTGGAGGAGGCGAAGTGTTTCTTATCAGGAGAAAAACAAACACCTAGCACCCATGAGGCGTGCCCTGGTATCGAGGCGACTACGTTGGCGTCCTGCCTGGAAGTAAAAAAAAAACATAACTCCGTGGTGTCATGACCACCTTCCATTGTTTTCACCTGTCTGCCATTGCAACTCATCGAATACAATTCGGCCAATAGAGAGATATCGAGAGGTTCCACTTGATCGTCATTTTTTGTCAGTGAGGCTGTGCATGCATGCGTGACGCACGAGCAGCAGACTTTAGTCAATCATATGCTGATATCGGTCTGAATTCGGTGGAAACAGGGACATTTGAATCACGTTTTCTGTTATATTCGTAGTCGATTACTTCTCGAAAAGATGTGAATCACGGCCCAGGGATGGGTGAGCCCATGGCAAGCTAGATTCACTAGATCCTGGGTCCTGAGAGTCCGATGAGGTACAGGGGGATACTTACACGGCGTACAACTTCATGGAGCCATCATCGGACCCAGTGAGGAGCAGCCGAGAGTCTGGGGAGAAGCAGAGCGATCTGATGGGCTCAGCGTGACCCTGCAGGGTATGGACAAGCCTCTGTGTATACACGTCGAATATGTTGATGATCCCATCAACGGCCCCGCCAGCTACATACATCCCGTCTGGACTCTGCAACAGTTTGAGTTTTGCGAGTCAAATCATAGAAAAGCGAACCACAATCAGCAGACCCAACGTTCAGAGTAATCGGCCCAAAATGTGACCAGAGTTAGTAAGAACATCGTACGGGGTAATTTATCAGGGTCGCTTTTTCTGGATTTATGATATCCCAGTTTATACAGCTTCCAAATAAACTTGACATGAAACATTTTGTGAAGATGCATGTATGTACCTACATCATTCTCGAGAACCCTCAAACTTCGATTTTATGACAAGGAGCCTTTTCGTGCGTGCATGCACATGCAGACTACAGAGGGTGCACCCGGTCCACTTTGGGAACAAGTGAAATATGTTTATACTGTACTGTACTGAATGATTGCTCACATAAGCTATACTGAGTGTGAGTTTGCCTCCTGTACCCAGAGTGTGCTCCAGACTCCGCGACTCGACACCGTAGGTACATGTTAATCTTGCCGGAGAAGCTGCCGGACCCGATGAGACTGTCAGCTGGTGAGAAAGCTATCGTCCAGACGTCCACTGGTCCCACGTCATAACTGTGCAACTTTTCTCCTGACACGACGTCCCAAAGTAACAGGCTCGAATCCATAGAGCTGGAGGCACATTCTGAAACACAGACAACGTTTTGTTAGGTTAGATTAGGAAATTCAAAGACAGCTTTCTGCCGGCCCTCCCTGGTCTTGTTGTCAAAGACTGAACTTATAATTGGTGGGTCCCAGGTTCGAATCCCAGAATTGCAGATTTTCTGTTAAGAGCATGGATGTGTCATCGTAATAGGGTTGGTCTCAGTAACAACTTATTACGTCTAAATAACATCTTAAAAATGGAGATATTTTGGGTGTACTGCCTATAACAGCCTGCGTGGAGATGGGTGTATAAGATAATCTAATCTGAAAAGAAAAAAAAGAAAGAAAAAACGTAAAAAGTTTTTTGAAACGAAAAGTTTTTTTTTTTTTTCAGATTTTTTGTTGTGGCACCCATCAGGGCCATCCATGTCCGGGAAAAATTCGCTTGGAAAAATCTAGACTACTCAGGAATAGATCCTGGATCCTCTCGGTCCTTACTTGTTCCGTCCGAACTGATAGCGACTGAAACAACGGGTAGAGAGTGTCCGCTGAGGGTGTGGTTCAGGGTTAGCTGGTTATCTTCAAAGCTCCACAGCTTGACCAAGTCATCAGCTCCCCCCGTCACTATGCAATCCACAAAGTTATACCTCCCATACTCCGCCCCTGCTGCTCTATATTTTTTCTTCCGTATTCTGCCCCACGCGCAGCTCCAGATCGCGTAATCGTGCGCATTCTCTTTCCGAGTCAACACCGAGTACTGAAACAGACCCAAATATGTTGATGTGCTACCCCACAATCATCAAATTTCGACTTCCATATTCCCCTGTAATTTGAGAACGAAACGCTGAATGGCTCAGTGCTCAGTGTGACGTCCAAACAAGCCGGCATATGACAGGAGGCAGTTTTCTAAGTATTAAACTTGAAATAAGTAAACTTACCATTATTTTTACTTCCTTCACGAAATATATATAACAAAAAAAAAATGATAGATTTGCCCAAAACTATAGAAATGATCACTCGGGAAATTTTTCAATGGTTTCAAGTTTGGTTCAATACTTTTTTTTGTTACTGGATTATCTTATACATCCAGCTCAAAACAGACCACTCAGACCAGTGCGCAGCGCGCCCACGCCTCCCCCCCGGTAGAGACAGAACCATAGAGAAAGGTAAATCCGACCAAAAACACTCCGTGTAAAAAAAACAGCCAAGTTTATAACCCTCCAAAAATTAGCCTATCTCAACAGCACTTAAAAGGGTTTGATATAAAAAATGTTGGCCAAGTTCTCCACATTCCAGCTATCACTCGGCCCCCAAAATTAGTGATATCACTTATTACAGGGCCAAGTCCTTGGCGCAAATCACGTAAGCGTCACAGCCGGTCATAGACACAGGCTTTAAGGTTGGATGGGGGCTGCGGTCCGGGGGTATTGGAAAGCAGGTATATGACAAAATATGTCGCCAACATCCTTGTGATTCGCGCCAAGGACTTGGCCCTGTAATAAGTGATATCACTAATTTTGGGGGCCGAGTGATAGCTGGAATGTGGAGAACTTGGCCAATATTTTTTATATCAAACCCTTTTAAGTGCTGTTGAGATAGGCTAATTTTTGGAGGGTTATAAACTTGGCTGTTTTTAGGTAGATTTCGAAGAAAAATCTACCAATTGTAGTCGTACTTACCAGTACTCTCACTTTTGAAAAATTTCTTCACAGTTCTTCTTTTTATGACCCCCGGATCCCAAAACCACCATCAGTTCAAAAGTTTATATAAGTATATATATATATCTATCATTTTCACTTCCTTGTGAACACGCTAGCAGCCGTATTTTTGAAAAATAATTGGTTTTGACTATTTAATAAAATATTAGGGTCTAAAATCTCGGGCGAGTTCGTTAATGGGGGAAATCGGGGGGGGGGGGGGGGGGGACGTTTTCGAAATCTGGCTTTTTAGCCGTAACTCCCTTAATATTGCAACTAATGAAATGTAGTTTTCTCTGAGGGTTGTCTAACAGTACTAGGTACCTACAACTTTTCTTTGTAATGTTTTTCGATCCCACCCGAAATGGTTGAATAAGGGTGGAAAAGCTTTTACAACTAGACGTACAGTGCAGCACCAAATTAGGGTGAGCCTATTTGGTGCTGAGCTTGCTCTACAAAACGATGTCAAATATCTTGGTGTCACTCTGGACAGCAAGCTGTTGTGGCAGAAACATGTTGAAAACACTGCCGCTAAAGCAGTCAAACTTCTCTTGGCCGTGCGCAGAGTGATGGGAGCGAAGTGGGGGATTAGGCCCGCTGTAGCTCACTGGCTGTACGTAACTGTGGTACGGCCAGCCATTACTTACGGCGCCACTGTCTGGTGGAGAAGAACAGAACTGTCGACGTGCAGGAACTGCCTGAACTCGGTGCAAAGGAAAGCGTTAATCAGTATTACGGGGGCTATGAGTAGCACCCCTACTGCTGCCCTGGAAGCATTGACGGGGCTTCCTCCCCTCGATGCCTACGTAAAGGCGGAAGCCAGGAAGGGCATCCGTCGACTGCAGGTAAATAACTCATGGAGACCGATCCAATATGGGAAGAGTCACACCATGTATCACGGCCTTCTGCCTGATGGGCGCGGCTTCATTGTGAAGTCTGATGAGATGGCCAAGAAACTCATAGAAGTCGATGAGGTTGGGTTTGAAATACCGGAGAGGGGTCAGTTCAAACCTAGCACCAGGGGGCTTGAGTGGTACACAGACGGCTCAAAGTCCTCAGAAGGGGTCGGATCTGGGGTGTATGGCCTCAGACCCAGGGAAGAAATTCGCATCAGTCTGGGTAAGCACGCCTCAGTATTTCAAGCTGAAGTGCTTGCCATTAAACAATGTGCATTAGCCAATATTGCAAGGAACTATGAAGGAAAACCCATTAAAATCTTCACTGATAGTCAAGCTGCAATAAAGGCTCTCAAAAACTCACGAACTAATTCTATTCTCGTTGAAAGATGTAAGAGCGTTCTAAACGAGCTCGGTGGCAAAAACAAGGTAACCATTTCGTGGGTGCCTGGCCACGCAGGTATAGCAGGTAATGAAAGAGCTGACCAGCTAGCCAAGGAGGCAGCGAGTATGGCGCCTCCCGATGAGGAGACCGATGTTGGAGCTCCATCGAGCCTCTGGAGGCTTGACATCGACTTGTGGCTAGAGCAGGTCAGTAATAAAAGGTGGAAGGAAGTTGAAGGCCAACAACACGCCAAGGCTTTTATGAAGGCCAGGCTAGGAACAAAGCAGAGGAGGGAAGCACTGACGCTCTCTAGAATACAACTAAAACATGTCGCTGAGGCCATTACGGGCCACAGCTTAAGAAAACACTTATACAGGATGGGTATAGCCGAGTTACCCACCTGTAGGGTGTGTGGCAAATGGGAGGAAACTCCCGGTCACGTTCTCTGTGAATGTGAGGCCCTCACCGACCTAAGAATCAAATTATACCGCAAACCATTACTAGAGCCTGCTGACGTTATGCAGCAGCCTCTAGTTAAAATTCACGCCTTCCTGCAGATGGCCGGACTCCTGCAGTAAGGTAGGAAAAGCGGGGTGGCACAATGGGCCCATGCCAAAGTGTTCAGGGGTGCCTAGGGGCTCCCCCACCCGCCGCAACAGAAAGAAAGAAAGAAAGGGTGGAAAAAGAGGGTTTTGCGCACAAAAAAATCATAACTTGTGCCCTAGGGGTGTTATCGAGTTCTTCTGTTTTGTAATGCATTTGCCTCAATGTTACCTACAACTTTTGTCTGAAAACGTTTTTCGTCCGACGCACCGTTTAGGCAGGGGGTGGGGGGTTGAATTTTCAAAACGTCATAACTCACTTATTTGGTAATATATTGAGTTTATTCTTTTTGCTATGAGTTTCTATTAATAATATCTACAACTTTTGGCTGAAAATGTTTTTTGTAAAATCACTTTCATTTTCTCGTTACGGGGGGAGGGGGGGGGGGGGGGGTGAAATTTCAAAACTCAATTCCTCCGTTGTTATTGTAGAGAATGCATTTGGGTCAACTGAAAATCTTCTTAACCGTCTTTCTCAATGATTTTAGACTGCTTTTAGTGGATGGAAGTAATCTTCGAAATCCACCTACGCCTTTCGGGGCTGCCGAAAGGGATTTTTTTTACACGGAGTGTTTTTGGTCGGATATTATATAATTTTTGTAAGGTGGTACAATAGTTTCTACCAGTAGGTAAAACATCAATTGGCTGTCGAATGGACTCAAGTTTTCTTGCCATACCTGGAAAGTACCTACCAGTACCTGAAAATAACCAGTTCCCTTTCAACCATACAAAAATTACCAATCACATAGGTACCTGAAATAACTGAAAAGTACCTACTCGTACCTGATAATGAGTTCCCTGTCGAATCTCCACAAATTACCTTCCCATACCTGAAATGTACCTAATCGTACCTGATAACAAGTTGACTGTCGAATGGAGTCAACATACCTTGCCATACCTGGAAATAAGTACCTCCCAGTACCTGAAAACCAGTTCTCTGTCAAATCTACACAAATTATTATCCCGTACCTGAAATGTACCTACTCGTACCTGAAAGTAAGTTGCCTGACGAATCTACACAAATTACCTTCCCATCCCTGAAAATATAGTACCTTCTTGTACCTGATACCTGAAAGTAGTACGTAATCGTACCTGAAAGGAACAATAAGAAGACATATCCACATTCCACAACATTGTAGGTAGGTATAGGTAGGTATTTATTGTTAGGACAAGGAGCTGGAGGCAGTATTTGTTTTGTAAATATCTGCCATAAGTTAGTGTGGGAACTTTGAATCGAACCTGAACCTATAATACTGAAAGTAGTTCGGGTTTGCGATTTTTCTGGGTGTCTACGGGATGGTACCTACAAGTGTGCTGAGTTTCAGCTCTATCGCACTGCTGGAACATGCTAATAATTTGTATAGGTCAGTCAGTGAGTGAGTGAGTCAGTGAGTGACCCTCAAAAACAGCTAAGTTTGGTATGTCACTGCTCAGGTACCTACGGTTGGACGTAGAAGTTTGAAATTTCATTTAGGAGGTCCCGTGCGACCCTTCTACAGGAAAAGGGTACCCACTGTTTGAGCCACGCCCCCTTGCCTCCTGTAGAGAGGCACGAAAAGTGCACAACTCTGGTTCCTGTGCTCGAGGCTTTGTCGCGCTTTCTTTTTCTTTAAAACTTGGCTGCATTCACTGCCGTGCATGTTGATTTAAATGGAGATTAACTGTTAACCAAGTATGGTGGGACGCACCCTTAACCGTCTTTTTAAATGGTTTTAGACTGCTTTTAGTGGATGGAAGTAATCTTCGAAATCTACCTACGCTTTTCGGGGCTGCCGAAAGGAGTTTTTTACCATTTTTTTTCTAGTTAGCAACGGAACTCACCCCTCACCCAACTCACCCCTGTGAGCCCTTAAGAAGAGACCCATGGGTTGTAGTGCCCATGGTGATCTTTCCCATGGTTTCAATGCTCTTTGACTTCTTATGCTGCGGCCGTTTGTAAGTGGTTTTTGAAGGATAACGGAAGAACCGGATTCTGTTGTCAGATGATCCTGCTGATAGTCATCTTACACTACTGCAACCCTACCCCAGATGGAAACCGTTGAGGCCTTGTTACAGGAAATATAGAACCCGGCTATTGATTTATTCCTTTCCTTAAGCCTATTTAGTGTCCCCTTTTGTATGTAGGGGAAAGTGGGGAGCCTTGAGACAGTGGGAGGGTTGAGACGTAGTCGAAATCTTGAAACCTATAAAAGTTTAAACAATGGCGCCACTTTTTTAGGGCTTGTCCCCCTACCAAAATTACGCACAAAAAATCCCCCATTGATTGCGCGCGTGTCGTATGGTCATTTCGCCATTGTGCGTCATAACCATTGGTTGTTACAATTCTCGCTCCAATCAAGGTAAGCAATTTTGACTTCATTATTGAAATAAGTGTCGTTTTTTTTAATGATTACGATTAGAAAAGGAATAATTGTCATTGTGAAATAGTTTGTTTCTTGGTTTCTTTAAATTATTGTGACGAAAATTTAACAAAAAGTTTGATAGCACATAGAGGGAGGGTCGAGACACAACCAAGAGGGAGGGTTGAGACGCCGTCTCATGCATAAGCTCTTGGGAGAATCTGCTATTTTCTTAAAAAATTATGAATTTTCGTTTCTTTACTCTTTTTTATTACAGAATGCCTTTTCGATGGAAGAGTAAGAGTGGAAAAACAAGAACGGCGGCCATCGCACGACATACATATTCCAATACCCGATAATTGATGATATCAGCGTTGTTGCAAAAGCTGATATTACTAAAAAACTATCGTTAAACAGGAAACTACAGTTTCAAACAAGTGAAGTTTCTAAAAAAAATAAAACCACTGCGATAGAGAAATAGCTGTGTTTATATTATTCCCTTGTCTCAACCCACCCACCCTGGTGACTCATAGCTCCCACCGGGTGGGAGCCATGAGACAAAATGCGCACGGTCAGTTTTCAGTAAATTTACTTTTTACTATTAATGGTAATACCTTCGAATCAAATTTAAGTGAGAGTCAAAATAGGTCTCCAAGGGACAAGCCAAGAAGTGGTTCCCTATTGTCGCTGGGAAAAAATGTATAAAAATAAAATTGTTAAGTGTCTCAAGGCTCCCCACTTTCCCCTAGATATAGTGTGATCCTCCGGAAAAGAAAAGTTGGTGCCTCTCACAATCCTACGGATGGCGCCCTTATCGCAGAACTTTATCCAGAGAACTTTTAACGGCAAAATTGAGAACAATTTACTAACTTTATTTGCTCGGTAGGGAACTGCTGAAAACCACCCTAATCGCAGAACATTGTTGTTCTACTTTAAGGGTGACAACACAATCGTGTTTTTTTTTATGTCTCTTTGCATATTTTATGAGGAAACTATTGGACATTTAGTTCCCTAGTAGTATATGTCTTTTCAACGGCAAAAATTTTGAGGCTATGTTGTGATTTTACGATCGAGTGATTTTTGTTAACAAAAAAATGTCCAAAATTATCAGATCGTGAGATCAAAACGTAGCCTCTTAATTTATGACGCTAAAAGACATTATATTTAAGAGCATTTAAATAAATATCCAATAGTTTCCACGTAAAGTGTGCATAAAAAAACGGAAGCAAACACGACTGCGTAGAAGCCCTTTATGTGTCGTTTAAAAAGGCCTCTAAGCCTCTAAGGACCCTCATCTCTGCAGCTTTTGAAAGCGTCTGTACTATAAGACGACGGGACTCCTAATCCGTTCCATGCACATAAGGGGTTCTTCGAAGATTAAATCAGCTAGTAAGGGTGTTGCCGCATTGATTTTCCCCTCGCATTATTTTCGAACCGTTCAAGAAGTCCAGTCGTTAAAATTTTAGACAAAATATCAGTGATAATTGAAGTGGTGAACTAGAAATTCGCCCTTCCTGCTAGTATTGGTGGGTTCCAGAGTGTTCAAACGCAGTTAAACTACCTACTTATTGACTGTTTGGTCATTGCAGCAGCTTACAGGTAACAAAAAATCTCTTTCTGTCGATATTATGACGTTTAAGCTAGAAGTTTTTCTTTGGATTTTAAAAAATTTGTTCAAAATTACTCGATCGTAAAATTAAAACACCTATTATATTTCAGAACACACTAGTCTCCAGCAGATTCCTAAAAAAAAAAAATGATCGGAAGAGACATTAACAAACGGGATTGTGTGCTGTGGATCAAATTTTCATTATATTGATTGTGTCGTTAGTTTGTAGAGGGGTGGATGGGGGGGGGAGTGAGGGGGGAACATGGGGTAGGATTGGGAACGCTGTGCAGCACTGCGCATGCGTTGCGTCCCCCGGGCAAAGCTCTCTACCCTACCCCATGGATTGAAAAACCAAAGCGTGGCCGCGGGCTATAGCTGGGCGGCTATCTTGTTCATCTAAAGACAACCATGCAGCATAGACCACTCGGCTATCGACGCTATTTTGGCAAACTAATTTGTTCTGAAATATAAGTTTAGTTTTTCCTTTCTAGAACCTTCAAAGAGACTGACTCCCTCCTGGAACTTCTGGTCCATAAGAAGGAGGGTGTAACTATACAGATGCCGCGCCCTTTTGAATCAACACAACCAGGCACCACTGTTCCACCTGGTTCCCAGGTAGCTGTAACGACGACACTAATGCCCGGAGCTCCAGCATCGCACTTTCCAGGCCTCATCAAGTCAGTTGCCAGCTGGTCTTCTACAGAAGATGTCATCGTCGTCGTTGGAGGAACCAACCGGTGCCGAGAGTATCTCCCAGTGTACAAGCAACGTCTTCGTGCGGTCCTCCCTGTTGTACCCAATCCTGTTTTCTTAGTTGCATTGCGAACCAAATACGTGTATTCCACCTTAAGCCGGATTTCTTAAAAAACACGTTGTTATAAAAGCTCATCTCACCTCTTCATGCTGTCTTTTTCACCTGTCGCCGCGCCATTGGCCTACTTCTACTCGCCACGTGAGCCCACCTTCACCCCTGCGGTACACTCAATCTCATTTTTATCTGAAACCTGAGTAAGTAGGTATAATATATCATCACAGCTGTTGTATTATACATAATAAATTAATAATAGGTTACCTACCCTCAATAAATAAGATTAAAAAATCCAGCCGTTTTTATAACGTCTAGGTATACCAACTCCATACCTCTGTCCATAAAAATTTTTCGAAAAACGATAGGTAACTATAGTTCTGATTTTTGTTGTTGAATTTCTTGTGGTAATTAGGTTGGTATTTCTTCGGATTCAACAGCTGAACAAATAGAACAAAGGATCCGTAAATTTCGAATGAACACTCGTTCAGCCACCATTGACTTTTTGCAAACACCACAACGGAAACAACCGGGATTCTTGTGGTAGACACTACTGCCGACCTGAACGCGCTGTTCTTGAAGGGGGACGATTCCTTGACAGGTCACATAGGTCTGCAACAGTACGTAAAATATTAAGTTTTAGAACAAGATTTAATGCAGTTCAGTCAACAGGCAGGTAGCTATCAATATCTAAATGCAATACAATACAATGTATCATAGCCCAGGGCACGACAGTGCGGAGATGGGCCAGTACGTACCACTCTGGCCCACAAAAGCAGCCTTCACCTGCTCTGGTGCCCACGCAATGGACTCTATGACCTAGGCGGATATTCGATCACAGTGAGCCACCCAACCAGGTAAGCTGCCTACATACTGGCGATGGCTTATACCTACTCGCTGAGGATCACCGGTAGTGTATTTGAGAAAGCGAAGGCATATATGCTGATTTCGGAGGCACTATATAATAGTATATAGTCCACCTCAATCTTGGATGAGAGGAACGACACCCATAAAAAAAACAGGGTTTCCAAAATTATTTTTTGTTCAGAACAAGAGGTAGACTGAAGAAGAAGGGTCACAATGATCTAAAGAGTATTGCAACGACAATTCACACTTCTATAGTCGGGATATGACCGACGTTATTCCCATCTAAGAGCATAGGCGTGGCAAGGGGGGGGGGTCTGGAGGGGGGGGGGGGGCTAAGTCCCCCCAGGATTTTTCTGACCTACACATAACATCACATAAAGCCATGCCTACCCCCCCAGGTGAGGAGAAGATCTGGGGGCTAGCCCCCCAGGTTTTTGGTCCTGCTACACCCATGTCTAAGAGTGAGCTGGACTATACTCACCACCTCGAAAGGATATAATCTCCTCCTTTAAATTTGGAAAGCACAGTTTATTACAAAACATTTATGTACCTATGATCATCCGCCAGTCAACAAGCAAGGGTGGTCAAGAAATGTGCGCGGAAAGTCGAAACGATGAAAGTGATGAAAATCGTAAGACACAAGATAAAAACAGCAATATTTCAGGTACTGCAGAAACAAATTTGCACCCTCACTTTCAGCGTTATTATTGTAATTTTTTTCAGAAAAACTGTAGATATGTACCTTTTTTAACTATTTATAGTAGGTAATGAGTAATTATATCTGCCAGCCTACAGTTGGTACATGGCGAGGGACATCGACCTATTTCTGTTGATAGTTTAGCACCAAGACAAATTGGTAACTCCTGCTTGGACTTGGACTTAAAAGTACTTTTGGATATATTGAGATATAGATTTAAATAGTTTTCGGAACCTTCCCATGAAATGTTCCTGTTGAAAAACTTGAAGGTAAAATATATTCAAAATCGAAATGCCTCAGTTAAGGGTCCGCTATACCTGACGGTGCATTTTTTGCCGCCCATAAGATTAAGATTGCGAGCGGCGATTAATTTACAAGGTAACATTGTTAGGGCTAGGTACAGGCAAAATTTTGTGTCTTTCCAACCAAGGGTAAATCTTGAAAAAGAACCGCCGCTCGCAATGTTAATCTTATGGGCGGCAAAAAATGCATTGTCAGGTATAGCGTCCTCTTAAGCTCAAAAAGGATACTATAGTAAAACCAAGGAAACATAAAAACAAGAACTCACTGTTTTCTTACCTATGTAACGAAATCACAGACTTACAATGTAGCTTTGAATGAACAATTAGGTTAAAAGTACAAATATACAAGGTTATTTGGCCAAACTGGTAACGTATCAAGATCTTCCCTAACCCAAAATTTAGGTATAGGTAGGTATTGAGCAGGTACCTACCTATTTCGCTTGAGTCAAAGGGTGGGAACTACGAAGTAAGAGCCCAGTCAATTAACCGGTAAGTACGCTCTTACTAATATGATAACATTTTATCAAGTTATGAAAATTCAGTAGGTAATACTT
The DNA here is from genome assembly GCA_950004255.1 of Mesopsocus fuscifrons. NCBI lineage: Eukaryota > Metazoa > Arthropoda > Insecta > Psocodea > Mesopsocidae > Mesopsocus > Mesopsocus fuscifrons. The sequence continues at coordinate 6,272,092 of OX465378.1, forward strand.
GGAAGTCAACATTGCTGAAGACTTATTTATTTTATTTATTTATTTGTAGTTAAGCCAGCCAGTAGCTTTTTAAAAAAAATCTCGGATCGTAAAAAAATGTTAACGATTTATTCGTTTGTTCTAAGAAAAGTTGATACAAGAAATGCTCACGTAGTCGAACCATAACATAGGTACCCGAGTATAGCTTTCTCTTTACCAGAGAAGAAAGTAAGAAGTCAAAGATATTTTTTCATGCCTTATATAAACACACACCGAAAAAAGTAGTAAATACTGAATAGGACAGTGATATTTATGGTGAAATACGTAGGACGAATCTTTTTCTCAATGAACAAGTAGTTGATTTTGCCGCTTCGGTACAATTTACATATTTTATGGTGGCTGCATACGATTGGTCCTGGACAGCCGTTCTGGCAAAATGGCATCCCCGGATGTACGGTTAGTGGAGAGGGATGGCAGTTTTTTCCTGGGTAGCCACCATCCCTGAGCTACCACCTAAACTCGTCATTATTACAGGAGGTGTATTCCCTTTCTCAAACGCCAGCAAACCCACCCAAAATTTATTGTAAGAAGATAAGGCACGCCATGATGCAGTATACGGGGAACAGTTCTTCTTACAATAAATTTTGAAGGTGTTAGTTGGGTGGGTTTGCTGGCGTTCGAGAAAGGGAATACACCTCCTGGACGTATCGTACGTGCCCAGTTTTTACATTATCAGTACCAATTGCCATTGTCAATTAGGAGTGGAAATATCAGGAAAGGATGAATTTCACAAAAAGAACATTAACAGTATGTGCCCTATAAATATTAGCAAAATTTTCACCTTACGATAAGGGCCTGTTGGGATGTTTCACACAATGAAACTCGCGAAATCCATGACTGAACCGTACCGACGAATATGATACTGACAATCTATTGTTACTTTTAACATGTCGATTCCATATCTAAACTTTGCAATTCAAATGGCTAGCCACATTAACAAAGACTGCATTAACTTGAAAGGGTTATCAAAAATTCTGATTTAAAAACAGACCTGGTAAGGTAAAAAGTTGGTTGTTAAAAAATAAAACAAAGGCTCCGTCCCACCATACTCGGTTAACAGCTAAACCTGAGTTAAATTCGGATTTTACCGTGTAATAATTGGAATTCAACTGGAGTTTAACTCTAACCGAGTATGGTGGGACGCACCCTTAGTATATAAACTTTGAAGGCCAAAACAAGAAACAAAAAATAAAATAAAACAAAAATAGGGAATCATTGTTTGTTCAAGTGCCCATCCGATGTTCACTTGAAATGAAATTGTGATAACCATAGATAGGTAATTGCCGTTAGCGAGGATTCGAATAACCTTGATAGATTAAAACAAAAATGATAAGTAATGCATGCAAAGCGAGATAAAGAAAATCATCTAAATATCTCAAAAAAACTAGTATAAAATTTTGGCAGACATTCGAAAAATATAACTACTTAATGCATAAAAAATTCGTCTTTATAGCTTTTTAAAATGTAAAAGCCTGATAAACCGCAGGTAAGCTTCTAAAAATATAATGCCTGCAAAAAAAAAAAGCTGTGTCTCTTAAGTCTTTTTAACCTTTTTCTGGGAAAACAGTGCTTCTTTCAGTGTAATATCCAATTCGGTGAAAATGACAGTGCCGATAAAGACCAGTGCCGTACCCAACCAATGGGTAAGAGTGAAGGGGTTTCCAAAATAAATTACGGAGAAAATCAAACTAGCAAACTTTCGTAGAGTTATGACCAGCGTAACTACTAAACTGGGGCACTCCGTAGTGAGGACATACACAGAGGATATACACACATACTGACTACCTACGTTAAGGATAAGAAACAGAATCGTTGATGGAATAGCTAGACTGCCGAGAAGTTCAACCTTCGGGCTCTCGAGTGCGTAGCTCCAATGATCCATCAGATTGGGTGTCAGCAGAAGAAACAATGGCAACGGAAGTGTGTGTGTGTAAAATAAAGCTTCACGTGCGTATTTTCCATGTCTCTGGTAGAGCACCTGAAAAACGAAGAACACATATTTAGGGAATGTGTTAGGGAGCAGTACTTACACGCTACAGGTTTCATTTTTTGACTTCTGCTGTATTTCTCTGTAAAATTTTCATTATAAGTAGGTAGGTACTAAATTCAAAAACTGCCATATCAAGCGCGAGAAAATCAAACGCAACTACTAACTAAGTACCTCAGTACTTTCTGCTTTTTTTTCTAAATTAGGTGGAGACTTACTTAAGTTTCGGCTACTGGGGCCACTAGCCGGCTTAGTGCTGTTCTGACTGCATAATAAATTTAGAGTGGGTAGGTAGGTATTCGTATTTTATTTACGTTGATACCTGCCGAACTGAATACGTTCGGGAGTCAGTTTCTGAACACGGAATATGCCAGTTATCAGAATAAGACAAACCTCTTGGTAGATTCCCATTCTTGCAGAAAGGAAGAGGGCGATCGTCAGAAGAAGTATTCCAACAGTCCACCAAAAGAAATCTTCGTAAGATGTTGTGGGAGGGCCTCGAGTAGCTGTTGATTTTACTTCATTTCCAGAGACCACGGTGCAAATGATAATGCCCATCGTGATCATTATAACAGAGACATACTTCGAAACAGGATATGATTTCTTCAGTATAATAATTCCCATGATCATATTGGTGATGAGGGACCCGGCCCGGAAGATGATGTGAAGTGGCATTGGCACATTGAAATCGAATGCATAGTTGTTGGCGACGCTTGTCAGAAAGAACATTACGACCAGAATGAAATAGTCAAAAAGGCCGATGTGCCTAGTGGCAGTTCCAAATTTAGCAGTGAATATAAAGCCTTCAATGGCAATAAACAGGAACTGAAGGAATGTAATTAGGTTTCCAATGCCAGGGTCCTCTTTCACAAGGACTTCTAAAAACACGACATTGCTCATGCATCCTAAAAACACAAGCCCAATAGCTACGGCCGGCTTCATGGTCACACAGTTGTTAACGCTGCGTCGTTCACACGTCAACTAGTCAACTACTCATGAAAAATTACAAGTCACTGCCATGATGAGATAGGCTAAAAAATTAAACGATTGAATAGCAGCTTATTATGCCATATCTGCATGGCGGCCATTTTGAAAACACTTTTGCTTTCATTCTTCAGTCTGCTTCAGTCTTCAGTTGTTGCAAGGTCAAGGACAAATATTAAGTTTGACCATTTTTAAACTAAAATTAATTAAATAATTAATTAATTTTTTTTTAATTTAAAATTATTTTAAACAAAATAGGTAGTAACCCGTTTCAAAATATTTAACCAGTGATAGGTATTTTTCGCCATTTGGAAACTGTCAAAATTTACTTACATTGGATGAAAAGCGATTAAACTAAATAATAATAAAGTTATAATTAATAAACAGCTTGAACATTTTGGAAGATTATTACATTTATCAACGAAGTTACGAATTAGATTTATAACTTAGTTAGGCAGTTTGAATTTGGCGCTTATTTTGACATTAGCACATGCCCGGCGCCTTCCAGAAACTACAGTGGTTCAGAACGATGGAATTGAACTAAATTCTTAGAAGTTCTAACCGAAATTTGAAGAATTATGCGCTAAAAACGGGTAATTTGTAGTTATTGTCGTTTATTTACTCTACCTATGGATTTCAATCTACTCCATACGGAAGGTAAGTTATAAATTGTAATGTTTCATTTAAGTTAGGGGGCCGAAAGCTTTGACATAACCTCACCTGGTTGTAACGTAATTTTTTATTTTTATTTTTATCGTTCCATAATTTAAATTTTAAAAATTGTTTATTTGGTTTATACATCGAGTTTAGAAGCTTCCCTTTTTTTTGAAGTCTCTTGTACAACTGATTTCTTCGGTTTGCGCAATTAAAACATGAATTTTTTGGGACACGTATTTTAAAGTTCAATAAAGTAAACGGTTTTGTGAAGTGATAGGGACAGTTGATACCTAGGTAACTTCTGGTGAAAATGTAACAATTTCCGTGTGATACCTACAGTATTTCATTTAATAACTTTAGGGAGTTGGAAAGTCACAGAGGTAATAGGTAATAGGTAGACCTACCTACTTACTACTTGGCCATGTCTTAAATTTCTTTCTCTCTTCTTGGTCTTAAAAATAAACGGGGGAAATTTTTTTCATTTCTTTCTAGGTAATAGGTAAAGTGCCTACTGTGGCGTCACTGGATTGTGCCCAAATTGCACATCCCTTGTAAAATGCAATGCAGCGACGCAGGCCCGTATCCAGAAAGTGGTCATGGGGGGGTTTTCGCCTGTATTTTTTTGCTTCACGTTGACATTACCATGTTAATTTTCCGTTCATGGGGGGGTTAACCCCCTAAACCCCCCCCCCCCCCCCCGTGGATACGGCTATGCAGCGACGTCAAAATTGACATTTTAAAATCGGGTAGTCTCCTCCTAAAACCTCGTACTTTAAAAAAAGCAAAATTATTTCTGAGCTTCCAAAATACCTAGATACTTGTGTTGCTAGAAAAATCTGAAGGATAGCTACTGAGAATTTGGAGGACGAGGTAAAGTGATTGTTTAGTCGTAATCGAGAATCTTTCCAAAATAGGTAGGTACCTAGTGCTGGATTAGGAGTAGTGGACCACTACTAACATCCACTCAAAATCCAGGTAACATGTGTATATGGATTATACCTGGCCCCAATAATGGCCCACTGCAGTGGGCATCGAAAATACAGGGACAGGTTCCTGGATTGTCTATGGCCACTGCAGTGGGCCATTACAGGGGCCATGGTATAATCCATAATAACTTGCTGGATTTTGACTAGCCGGAGTATTGCTGGCCCGGCGACAAAGCCGGTCATTTGCCTATCATAGACAGCTTCTCATAACCCATTAATGGTCCATTCATTTTGTGCTACTTCGGTACCTACTCTGTTAAAGTTGAACTTTGTGTGATGCATTCCTTGTCACCGTGTGTGGAACAGCCTCGATAGTAGAGTAGTCTACATCATAGCCGGGGGGGGGGGGGGTTAGGGGGTTAACCCCCCCCCCCCCCCCATGAGCGGAAAATTAACATGGTAATGCCAACGTGAAGCAAAATAATATTGGCGAAACCCCCCCCTTGACCCAAACCCCCCCCCCCCCCCATGACCGCTTTCTGGATACGGGCCTGGTCTACATTATGATAGTCTTATTGAGACCAAGGTTCGATCCCGACTCTAAGTTTTCTGACCGGCATCCACCTCTAGTCAGCATCTCTCAGGTAAAATGTACACCGAGCCTGTGGAGGTCTGGAACCCCCTAAAACTGTAGGTCCCCATCGTTGGGAGCTGGTATTTGGTAGTTCTGCCATGCATAATTCTTAAAATGATCTAGTTGCTGGGTTTGTCCTACGTCACCCCTCTGCTGACTAAAAAAAAAAAATGTGTTAGTTTTCGAAAAACATCGGTCTTTATTACAGAGTTGCTACTAGCACACAATAAATGACCAAAGTAAAATGTCTGGAACATGATACGATTTAATCCGAAGTAACAGCTCTCGCTTTGACGAGGGTGGAGAGTACCTACCTAGATTGAAGCATCTGGCAAAGCTGTCGTTGTGAGATGACGAATGCTGCATTGCTGTAGCGCGAAACCGAACGATTTCTTACAGTGAAGCCTTTATTGAAGCGAAATCTCACTCCAATCACTTAGGGGACAATAGACTGAGAAAAAGTCTTTCTTTTGAGATTGAAATAAATCTCTCAGACATCTCAACCTCATTTATGTTGAATAAAAGTTTTCATCTTTTCAGTTCGCTGGGTCGACCAGATATCGTTTTTTCGCGAGAGAAAATTTGTCGCAGATTGAAAAAATAAACAAGAAAACTTGTTACTTGATTATTTTATGACATTGCTTCCCAAGCAAATATAGGGATTTTTAAATTAAATTTGAAAACTTCGGATCTCATTATAAGTTTTTTCTTGCTACATTTGTATTTGATTTTTAGTTTAAAATGAGTTATTCCTTCTTGTCTATTATATTATTGTCTATTATTATAGTCCATTTCACTCTTGAATGAAAGTAACAACATAAAACACAAGGTGTCCATATTTTGTTGTTGTTCAGAACAAGAAGTAGAGTTAGTAATTATTGGTAACCGCACTTCTAAAAGAATTTAGCAACGACGATTCACATTTGTGTAGTCTATCCACCCCTGGATATGACTGACTTTACCTCATCGCATACATTTATTTTCTAGACAGACTGCCCATTGTCAAAAAGCCTGAAAAATCGTGTGGTGAGCGGTTTGATATCGATTGCGTATCTTGTTTTTGTCTGGTTCGTGGTGGCGGGGATATCGCTAGATTGCAGCAAAGCAGTCCCCCCCTCTCCCCCTCTCCCCCCCGACCTTGCTCCGTTATCTTTTATCTCACATACCTCCCCCCCACCAAATCCCGTGGCATTTTCTCTGGATATTGGCGACAACACCTATAAGAGATCCAAAACTTTTCTTACTGGGGCAAAAAGTTGGGATTTTTGACCCCATTTATGGGAGTTCGCAAACAGTTATAGTATCGCCACCCTGACCTGCCTGGCTCGAGGGCATTTTGTGAACAGTGCATGAACAGTGCCTGGCCAGGCAGGTCAGAGTGGCGATACTATAAATGTAAGCTGGCGCAGTTTGCACTATATAGTCGACGTCACACGTATAGTTCTCAGAAAAATACTGGGTTTCCAAAATTGTTCACAGCAAGAATATACTTAAGGGTCCGCTATACCTGACGGTGCATTTTTTGCCGCCCATAAGATTAACATTGCGAGCGGCGATTCATTTTCAAGGTTTACCCTTGGTTGGAAAGACACAAAATTTTGCCTGTACCTAGCCCTAACAATGTTCTAGGGAGTGTTCGAAGCAGATTTCCCATTTTTTTACTGGTTATCGAGATACTGCACTTTTCTTGAGGTACGCGATGCTAGCATTTGCAAAACAGTTGCAATAAAAGAAACCAGTGAGAAATTGGGAATCTGCTTCGAACACTCCCTAGAACATTGTTAGGGCTAGGTACAGGCAAAATTTTGTGTCTTTCCAACCAAGGGTAAACCTTGAAAATGAATCGCGGCTCGCAATGTTAATCTTATGGGCGTCAAAAAATGCATCGTCAGGTATAGCGTCCTCTTAAGAAGAAGTGGTCACAATGATCTAAAAGAGTTTACGGCAATTCACATTTCTGTAGAGTCTACAGTGTAGACTATCCACCCCTTGATTCCGCTAACTTTTCTCTCATTGAAGAGAGTGATGTGGCCTGTATAGGAAACACTTCAGCCCTTCAGCATCTTGTGAAATACGTAGGTGTAACACCGCCGTCCGAAGTTCTTTTAAGTTGCAATCACTTTGTTCTCGTCTCACTTTAATGTCCTTCGTTTTGGTTTAAAGAGAAATAGGCAATTTGTGGATGGTAAATCTAATTTCCTCCTTGTAGAAATAGAGCTCCTGATACCTGATGATGTGGTGGAATTTAATTTGGAAGCTGAAATGAGTCTGGGATTAGATAAGCGAGATAGAGCTGGGCTGGAAGTCTGGACGAGGTCCCTGGAGCCTATCCAATATACACCATGGCCACTACGTCTAATCATTTCATCAGGGGTGGGCAACGCCTTGCCTGTACTTAGTTTAATTTCACACATCTCCACCACCACCACCATACTAGGTTAAGGGTCCGTTTACCTGACGATGCATTTTTTGCCGCCCATAAGATTAACATTGCGAGCGGCGCTTCATTTTCAAGGTTTACCCTTGGTTGGAAAGACACAAAATTTTGCCTATACCTAGCCCTAACAATGTTGTAGGTCGTCATCGAAGCAGATTTCCCAATTTCTCACTGGTTTCTTTTATTTCAACTGTTTTGCAAATGCTAATATCACATACCTCAATTTTTTAAGGGGAAAAGTGCTGTATCTCAAAAACCAGTAAAAAATTGGAAAACCTGCTTCGATGGCGACCTACAACATTGTTAGGGCTAGATATAGGCAAAATTTTGTGTCTTTCCAACCAAGGGTAAACCTTGAAAATGAATCGGCGCTCGCAATGTTAATCTTATGGGCGGCAAAAAATGTATCGTCAGGGTTAAGCGGACCCTTAACGTTAAACTCTAGTGAAATTTCAGTTATTGCACGGTAAAAACACAATTTAACTGGAGTTTAAACCGTTAACCGAGTATGGTGGGACGCACCCTAAGACTGCGTCCCAGCATGCCCGGTGAACAGCTAAACCTCCTGAGTTGTCTAACAGTGTTTCCTACAACTTTTGTCTAAAACTTTTTTTGATGACACCCTTAGGGGGTTGAAAAACACGAGGTTAATGAACAAAAAATTCATAACGTCGTTAGTAGGTATGAGATGAGTTATTTTTTTTTTTTTGCTATGAATGTGTTTTAATACCACCCTTAACGTTTGTATAAAAGTGTTTTTCGGCCGACGTACCGTTCAGGCAGGGGGTGGGGTGATAAATATTTATAACGCCATAACTCACTTATTTGGTAAGATATAAAGTTTTTTCTTTTTGTTTTGTGTTTTTATTAATAATTTCTACAACTTTTGTCTGAAAAAGTTTTTTCTAAAATCGCTTTCATTTTCACGCCGTGAAAAAGCCTTTTGCCATTTTTCCAATATTTTTGGAGTTTTGGGAAATTTGTGGCACCTTAGCCCCTTAGCCCGCAAATTCCTGTTTCACGTTGAACATATGTACAAGAAACAAGAACCAAACAGAAAAAATCCCTTTCGGCAGCCCCAAAAGGCGAAGGTAGATTTCAAAGATTATTTCCATCCACTAAAAGCAGTCTAAAATCATTTAGAATGACGGTTCAGTTGACCCAAATGCATTCTCTACAATAACAACGGAGGAATTGAGTTTTGAAATTTCACCCCCCCCCCCCCCTCAACAAGAAAATGAAAGTGATTTTACAAAAAACTTTTTCAGACAAAAGTTGTAGGTAATATTGAGGCAAATGCATTACAAAACGAAAGAACTCGATAACACCCCTAGGACACAAGTTATGAATTTTTTTGTGTGCGCAAAACCCTGTTTTTACACCCTTATTCAACCATTAAGGGTGGGATCAAAAAACGTTACTAAGAAAAGTTGTAGGTAGTACTGTTAGACGACCCTCAGAGACGTTTCATTAGTTGCAATATTATGGGAGTTATTGCCAAAAAACCAGATTTCGAAAAAGTCCCCCCATTTCGCCCCCCTTCGTCCGATTTCCCCCATTAACGAACTCGACCGAGATTTTAGTCCCTTATATTTTATTAAATAGTCAAAACCAATTATTTTTCAAAAATACGGCTCCTAGCGTGTTCACAAGGAAGTGAAAATGATATATATATATATAAACTTTTGAACTGATGGTGGTTTTGGGATCCAGGGGTCATAAAAAGAAGAACTGTGAAGAAATTTTTCAAAAGTGAGACTACTGGTACGACTTCAATAGGTATATTTTTCTTCGAAATCTACCTAAAAGGCAAAAAAACTCAACATCCCCAACCAGACCCGTAAGCTCAGTATAGCCAGCCCCGGCCCGCGTGTTGTTGCTTTCGTCATGCGTCAAAGCAGTCGAGTCTGGGCCGCGGGATGGGTATACTATATTTAGTTGCACCTTGCACCGTGAGTGGTTAGTATCCAACAGTTCCCTCTGTGTACTGGGTAGTGGTCGGGCAGTTGCTAGACAGTCCAGGTACTGGGTAGTGGTCGGGCAGGTGCTAGACAGTCCAGGTACTGGGTAGTGGTCGGGCAGTTGCTAGACAGTCCAGGTACTGGGTAGTATTCATATATTTTGTCTAGAAAATTAAAAAAATAATCATGAGAAACATAAAATCTCAAAATGGAGTTTTTTGTGAAAAAACGAAACTTTCGCGCCAACATTCATGTACTTATGGATAGTGAGAAAGTAAAATCTTGATTAATTTCTGAAGGCGAACGATCGGTATTTTCCTCCCATTCCTACTTCGCATAAATGTAAAACGTTTTGGTGCAGTATTTATGTGTTTGTTATTAACCGACTAATAAGTGGGTTTGTTTCTTTTTTCAGATGCGGAAAGGTTGCGTGTATGAGTGAGGTATCGGGCCAGTCCCCTTGCAATCGTGTAACCAAGGTGCGTGCTACTTTCACATTCTGATTGCCGTTGGGATAGTCTGCAAAGGAAATGCTGTTCTTTTCTTTTTCTCTTTTGTCTTTGGATGTTTTTCCATTCAAGTGGTTATTGTAATTTAGTTTCATCCTTTGTTCTTGTTTCCTTTAACGGTAATAATAGAGGAACTCGGAAAAGTTGGGAACTAATGCCTCACGCTCTCAAACGTTCCTAAGGGCTCAGTTACACGCTCATATTTTGCACTAATTATTTTATCAAAAATTTTTTTTTATCGAAATAAAAAAATTAGTAATATTTTGCCACGTTTGCCAAAAACTTTTATCTAGGGTTCGGATTGATAGGTTGCTTTTAAGCAACGTGAAACAGGGTGCTCAAAAACGCAAAATAGGTTCCTCTAAAGAGGTTCTTTAAAATCCAATTTTACTTAGTGCTTAACTGCTAAGATGAGTTTTCTAATAAAAATTATAGGTACCTATAGGTAAAAACAGAAAAGGAAAATCTTTCACATTTTTTGTATTGCACGACCAAAACGTTTTCCAGATTTTCTACCTTAAAATTACGTTGCATCTCTGGCAAAGTTCTTTTCAACGCAGAGAAAGTTATTTCTACGTCTCACGGAACGAGAGGCAGGAATTTGAGGGAGGCAACTTCAGTGAGGGAAATATCGGGCAGATGTTTTTTCTGTACATTTTCCTTCTAACATCTCGTCTAGAAAGATTCTTTTGAAGCGAGCATATTTTTAGATACATATTCATAACTACTGTCATCTGCAGAAGATGTTAAAATGGGCCGCCAACCAGCAAAATACGATAGTACTTTCAAAGCTGAAATAGGACATTATAGGTCTCGATAAGATTTGGTGTGTGGGGTCGTGGAGGTCCAAAACGCCTAAATACAAAATTTGGCTGAAATCAAACGTAAGGAGAAGAATATGTCTTTTTAGGACATATCCGATATCTACTAATTTTTTTATTTTTTTAAATTTATTTTTTATTTTTTTTACGCGCGACGTTCAGAGAACATATGCGCCGATGAGTTGGTTTGTTAGATGTTTTTGGCCAAAGCCGAAAGTGGGCCGAAGCCAGTACATCCATGTCGGAAGTGGAAATTTTTTTCGTTCCGCCGGGATTCGAGCCCGGACCTCTCTGGACGCAAAGCGGACCCCTTGACCACTCGGCCACTGAGAGGCACGATATCTACTTATATCTATAGTTAATTATGCCAGCCAATGGCAAAGCCTATCTGGGAAAATTTTTGGGTCAGAAGACAAAAATTGTATCAAGAAAAGTGTTAACATGACATTTGTCACTTCTCAGAATAATTTAACAATCAAAGAAGTTGATAGAGGAAAATTTTTTATGAAGATATGTAATGTGTAACTGGGCCTTAACTTTCATTCTTTGTTCTTGTTTCATCAACGGAACTCTTCTATAGAGTTAGAAACTAACTAATGCCTCACGTTATAAAGCTCATTTAAATTTACTTGAAGTACTTCTAGTTGTACTATACTTCTGAAGTTTCGTGCATGCTGAACTCTCACGCAGTTCAACGGAACTTCTAAAACGCTCTTATCAATCAACGTGTATGCCTTGGCATGAACAGCGTGCCTAACTACATTGTAATCCATCGCAGAACCCCCCACCACAGTTAAGTTCGGTGATAAGTTCAGTGGCCTAAGAAGACAGGTGTTCAAGTTCCAGCATCTCGGGATTTTTTCCATTTGAATCTTGCTTGTCGTGGGTCAACTAGGTAGAATTATAAAATTGCTATATATATCAGCACTTAATTATACGCCCCCGACAACTGGTTATCTTGCAGGTCATAATAATAATAATAGCTGAGGGTTGGGGGGGGACAAGCCCAGCAACTAGACCGTTTCAAGAACTATCCATTGTGCTCAGCTGGCAGCACTACCAAATACCAGCTCCCCAGCCATCGAGTAAACGATGGGGACCTACAGTTTTAGGTGGGTTCCGAACCACCACAGCCTCGATATACATTTCACTTGACATGCTGAACATATCAGAGGTGAATGCCGAGCAGGAAAACTTTTTGGTAGGATCGGGATCGAACCGGTGTGGCCCGGCTCTCACTGCTCCGCAAAAGTCGACCATTTAGTTCACTCGGCTATCGAGGCCATCTTATCTAGCAGGTTATAATTTTATTTCCACGGAAAAGTGCGCAATGCTGATTTTTAGTTAGTTTTGTTATCTCGCTCACGTCAGTCTGAACGTGCCCCTTAAATGAGAGCCTGACGGGAAACTGTAGACGAGCTTCCGACCAAATACCAATTCCAACTTCTTGAACACGTTCCGAAGGTTGGGTCGGTGCATTAGGCTTAGGCCCTTCTAATATAGTGACGTCATCTGGGGTAACTGCGTCGTGTCCCAAGTGAATGTGTGATTGGTAATCGAGGAGGCAACTGGATGTGCTACATTCAATTGTCTATAACGGAAACCTCTTTATAACGAGCATTTCGAAACCTTCTCTATAGGAGACACTCTTTATAGCGAGTAAATTTACATGATCCATTGGCGGTCGTTATAGAGAGACACTACTGTAAGTACCAAGAAAGTTAAACCTCCGCTTGGTTTTTACCTTGAGCAAAATGGAATTTAACTTTAACGCGCGACGTTCAGAGAACAATATGCGCCGATGAGTTGCTTTATTAGATGTATTTCGCCCGAAGCCGAATATGAGTGGGCCGAAGCCAGTTCAGTAGAGGGCCGAAGCCAGCCAATACATCCATGTCGGATGCGGAAAATTTTTCCGTTCCCCCGGGATTCGAACCCGGACCTCTCAGGACACAAAGCGGACCCCTTGACCACTCGGCCACTGAGAGGCCGGAATTTAGCTATTAACCGAGTGTGGTGGGATCCACCTAAAGCAGCTGCGACGAGCTATTGCTCCGTTGTCGCCTGACTTGCCTCGATAGTTTCCGAATTGCGGTTAAAAAATTGATAGAAGTCAATATTTTATAAGTCATTTCTTTTTCGATAGTCTTCAGTTAAACTGAACTAGAATTTAATATAGTGGTTTAAATTTATGGAATTCGTAAGCTGACACGACATATCTGAACGTGTCTCAAGTCTCAGTTTTGACTTTGAAAAATTGCGAACATTTTAAGGGACGACATGGGTGATTTCCATACTTTCTACTTTTCCATATACCCGTACTTATACGAAGTATACAATATAATATTGTGATCGTGCAGAAAATAAATTTTGAGTTTTTCATCGCAAAGCGCCGAGCAGAGGTTTGTTTGTGTGTGTGCAAGTATTTATAAGTATGTGTAGGTGTGTATGTACAGAGAGCCAGGGCCCAAACTGTCCGGCCGATTTTGTTCAAATTTGGTACACGGATGTAAAAAAATAATGCACAGACTCAGATTTTTTTCCAATTTTCCATTGGTGAAAATTGGGGGCACAGCCCCCAAAAAAAAACGTCAAAAAAGCAGAGTTTTAATTTTTTTTTTTCAAAATCGGCTCCAACGATTTCGTTCATTTTATCAGGGGTAATAATGCATATTTTGGGTAAAAATACCCCATTAGCGGATACGAGCCCTCAATGGGTTAGTTTTTTGGTTTTTAATGTTCACAAAATATGCCATGTGGGTATTCAAAATGCTCGGGTAGACTTCCTAAAGCGAGTAAAAAAAAATCTCATAGCATTTACGACCCCCCCACCTCCACCGGGTTGAGTTTTTGAAGGTTTGCAAAATATGTTATGTGAGTACTCAGATTTACTCGGTGAGAATTCCTCATGCTAGTTATCTCATCTCGTTTAAAATTTTTTCCGAGCATCCCCCCCCCCCTATATATCGCTATCGCTATCGGAATTTCTAGTAACTAAATGGTTCGCCTAGAATCTCAAAAATAACTGGACGTATGAGTGAAAATTTTGTTATTAAAAGGGGCAAAAAAAATATCCAACACTTAAGGATTTGAATCTTATCATCTTATCATCATGTGTTATGTAGAACAGTTATGTAGCTACAAAAGGCTTTAACAAATCGTGGTTATGGTACGGTCTCGAACACTATGAGGCCAATTTCAGAAGTGTTCGATGGGTTTAGTGCCTTCTAAATACGAGAAAGTTAAGTGCGATCATTGCCGAACCCTTCATAAAAATAAAAATCCACTTTTAGCAATTTTCATTCAATTTCAGTTATTCAGTTATCTCTCCTGATATCCGCCTGTATACGAAAATAGTTATCCTAGTCTTAAATTGGATTTCACCAGATCTAAAAGTATACTTTAGTGTCTCCTAACGAACAGACTTATTGTATGTTCAGCTTATGACAAGTATCCTCTAAACCGAGGGGTTAACAACTCGTTGGGAATCATTGGAAATCTTTATGAAATCTCAGGGAATCTTGGAATTTTTGGGGGTGGTTACCCCTTCGGGGTTCATCTTTCTATGAATATCGTTGGGAATCTTTGGAAATCTGTATGGAATCTCAGAAATCTCAAGGAATCTCTGAAGTGGTTACCCCCTCGCTCTCAACCTTGAGACAGCACTTGTCAGAAGCTAAGGAGACACTATAGAATACTTTAATCCACCTTTAGACTTTGACCTATTATGAATTGTACACCCTGAAGAGAGCTTTATGCAGATTTGAAAGAGGCTGAATGTACTTCAGTTGGAGCCTTTCCGCTAGTGTGGGGAAGGGTTGGAGTTTAGGAAAGGGGTAGGGGGTAGGGGGTATGAGGTGGAGAGGGTGACACTATCGATCTGCTTCCCAGCTGACGCGGCACCTCTCCCCTCGTGGCCCATGCATTTCCCCAACCTACTTTCATTCAACCAAGTAGGTACATTGGAAAACGATATTTTGAGGAATGTTTCATTACGGATTTGCTTTTATCGCTTAAATTACTGTTTATCGGAATTTCAAAGTCAATTGTTGTTATCCAGCTATGTGTTGAATCCCCCCGCATTCTCTCAATTTATATCCAATTTCGAGAGGATGTGACGATTCTCAGTTTATTATCGGTTAGCTTTTATACTCCATGCAACACAATATGTTCTAGCAGATGCCTAGAACACCGCATGAATATTGCTATAATGTCGCAGTTTTTTCTGAAATATTCTAGAATCTCGGGAAAAATTCGCCTAGCGAGTTGCATGCAATATGACTGATTGAAAATTCCATTTTCTATAGCAGTGGCATGCATGCAATTTCAGTGAGAGAAACTTCCCTTTTCTAGCAGTTGGAGCATAAACGTTGCAGCAATATTGCATTGTTGTACAATACAATCCCATTTCAATTCAAAATATAGTAACGTTATTCCTTTCGTATTCCAGTCTCCTCCATGAATTATAAATTAATTAAAAATCCAAAAATTTTCGTTTGAAGCCCCAGTTTGCCTCTTTCAAAATAATAATAATAATCCAGGCAATATGTTAAGGTTCGACTATACTGGTCTACAAATTATTTTCGTTCCACTATGAGACTCCATTCGGTTACTGGCCAGCCCCTAATGGCAGCCTACTGTGCTGGTATTTTATCATCGTTTTTGTTTGTATTTTCAGGATGATTGACCCCAGCTCTTCAGAGGAGGAGGGTGACGATGAGCAGCAGGGAGGACATGACTCCAGGTCCCATTCGAAGAAGAGTGGGGGTCATCAAAGTGGTCACCAAGGTCACCAGGGTGGCCATGGGGGAAGTCACCATCAGGGAAGTCACCATGCCCAGGATTCAGGAACGGGATCTCTTGATGTCCCGAGCTCTAGTTCCATGCAGAGGTAAAGTCCTTTAAATCCTGGAGGTGTATTCCCTATCTCGAACGCCAGCAAACCCACCCAACTAACACCTTCAAAATTTATTGTAAGAAAAACTGTTCCCCGTATATTGCATGATGGTGTGCCTTATCTTCTTACAATACCCTAATATATACCTAATGCCAATGGTAGAGGATATACGTGGTACCTACCACGAATCCCTTTAAGATCCTCCAACTCCTCAGGGAGACGGGACTTGAAGACGTGCTTTAGACACAAGGAGGGAGCACACCCACCGTGAATCCCTCGAACCCCATTACCTCCACAGGAGAGGGGACTCGAGGAAGTGCTGAGCACCAGAAGGGGGCACAATAAGCCTATAGGTTTCAGTGCACTTATCCCCCCCCCTAAGAAAAAAAAAAAAAAAAAAAACTGTTCCCCGTATATTGCATGATGGTGTGCCTTATCTTCTTACAATAAATTTTGAAGGTGTTAGTTGGGTGGGTTTGCTGGCGTTCGAGAAAGGGAATACACCTCCTGGAATCCTGGAATGAAGGGATGACACCCTCACAAAAACTGGCATCCTTCCAACTCCATCCAGAACGCATAGGATGAGGTCACGTCACCATAAGACCTGCTAAGCTAATCCGATCCCCTTTTCAGATATACTCCACGCGCATCTTGGATGACAGTAACTTCACACATTGTTTTAAAAAAAAACACAGGGTTCCCAAAATTATTTTTTGTTCAGAACCAGAACTAGACTTGAAAAGTAGGGTCACAATTATCTAAAAGAGTTTAACAACGACAATTCACATATCTGTAGTGTATCCACCCTTCGATAAGTCTGCATTCACTATCATCCAATATGCGCGTGGAGTATAGAAGGAATATGGCTCCCAAAGATACTTTTGGGATGAAAAATAAATTCCTTCCAATTTTATATCTACTTCTGTTTGGGCCGGAATTGCGCATTGGGCCCTGACCTCCGGAGGAACCAAGATCTATTCACAAGTTGTCGAGATTTTTTTGATCAGTCTGTCGTGTCCTGTGCAATATAGTCAGAATCACCCCCTTATATACATTGGTCACGAAAGGTGTGGGCCCTGAATTTAACAAGTTCCTGGCCCTTCTATATTCTTGGGCTGTATCGTGTTGATAAACCACCCCTTTCAACTGGACTTGTGAAATGAGAAATCCACCCGTTAGTTTTGACCCTCGAGTATTTGATATTTCGAAGACGTTCAGTAAATTCATAATTTTTTTGTTTTTGTTTTTAAGGTCCGTCTCACCGGTCAGCGCTGTGTCTTCCGAGACCTTGAATATTCGAGCCAACTCCCTCCCGCGCCCAACCAGCCCCAGTCCTTCCGTTATCAGCGAGAAAAATGAAGCAGAAATCCAGGTAGCTAATTCTACATTATCGGGTCGAGTATACATAATGAACCTGTTTTCTGGTTCGGGCCCATGCTCGGAAATACTAATTTCAGCTTTCTCGAGTTTTTCGGTCGCTGAAGTATAAAGCTAGGTCCAGACGGTACGTTTTGCACAACGTTTTGTCTGCACAGTTCAAAACGTTGCAGATAAAACGTTGCATGTAGACTGGAAAACTGCGCAGTTTTCAAGACGGAGCGAAGAGCGTGCAGTTGCAGCGATAACTGAGCTAGAGAGCATAGTTTTCCTAGAACTGTCCAGGCACCGTCTTCCGATTCATTTTGTTCCTCACTTGACACCATGCCAAAATTGACCAGAGTAGAACCTCCTCCATGACGATATCACACAAAACTGAACGAAATACACAGATATTTACGTCTGCACCGTGTGGACGCTCTACAAATTGCAACGTTTTCGTTCCGTCTCAAGACTACGCAGACAAAACGTTGTGCAAAACGTAGCGTCTGGACCTAGCTTAAAATGCGTGCGGACAAGACTGGTGAGGGGAGGTCTTGCACTGATGACCGTTGCCGTCCAAGCCCTAAAGGGGCTTCGTATTTATAGTGAAATACAGGTATAGGTACAGGTGCCGGCGCGCTTGAAACTAGGCTCGTTCCCTATAGCTATTGTTTCTGGTGATTACTGATTTGATTACAATGCCAAGTCCCTTCACACAGGCACAGGTATCAGGATATTTATCGATGTTGCTATCTGTCGTACCATTTAAAACCTGTATAGGTTTTCTGAAACATTACATCAAATTGGGGTTATCTTTTCAGCCTAAGTCTAGTTAAAATCAACATCGTCGACGGTTCTCTCAAAAGTCGAGACTTAAGGAGGTGCATACTAAATAACTTACCTACTTAGAGTGACTTTCATAAGCTTCTAAAGTCGACTTTAAAGTTGTTTATAGTGACACTAACGTTTCTAATAGGAAGGGTAGCAGTAAAGTGAACATTAGGGAACAGTAAAATGAACTTTAGCAACTTGTGAAATCCACTAAAATCCATTAAAATAATATTAATTTTTGAGTTTTTACTGTCCCAGGATAAGCAGGAGCGGCAAGAAGAAGACAGAAAGCGTCGCATCCAGCTTTACGTGTTCGTTTCACGCTGTATATCCTACCCCTTTAATGGCAAACAGCCTACTGATATGACTCGCAGACAACTCAAAATCACCCGACAACAGCTGGAGACCATCCAAGGGCGATTTCAGGTAACTACCTAAGGGAACAAGTCCTTGTCCATTAGCCTGTTTCGAAAAGTTTCGTAGAAAATACGAGCACATAGACAGGGTATTATTTTTTTTGTTAACCGTACACGCTAGTACCAACAGTGAACCTGACATTGTTTAGCTTTTAACCTCAAGTGAGAACGTACTCGAACTGTGTAAACCTTTACAATAAGTCTAAATATAATCCAGCACACTTCCCTCTTAATTCAAACTTTCACTCTTATAAAACTCGGTCGTGTTCAAATATACATGTGGGCAAATTTGCTACCTCCCTTCGTTTGAACAGTCCTCCGATTTTAGGTGTTCGTCTATATAACGCTCTCCCGGTTGAAATCAAATCAGAAGAAAGTTTAACAATATTTAAAAAATTGCTAAAATCGTATTTACTTGAAAATGTTTTTTATAGTTCAGAGGAATTTCTCAATTTGTAATTTAACTGGACAACCAGGCGTTTTATACTTTAGTTCCACCTATTTTTTACGGATATATTTTTAATTTACCGAGGTATGGGCTAAGGCTTTATTTCCCCATTTCTCTAAAGTATGCTATAGTGTCTCATATCGAACAGATGTAATGTAATCTCTTATCGTATATTTAGCTTACGGCAAGTGTAACGGCACTATAGTATAATTTAAAAAGTGGTGAAATCCACCCTAAGACTAAAACTAAGTAAAAGTATGGTAATGTATACCTAGTATTGGTCGGAGCCCTAGTTTCATTCATAACTATTATTACTATAACTTTCATTTTTAGGCATTTCTTAAGGGGGAAACGCAAATAATGGCAGATGAGGCGTTTCAGAATGCTGTGCAAAGCTACTTCGAAGTTTTCTTAAAATCAGAGCGAGTGATGAAGATGGTCTTGGCAGGAGCGTGTGCGCAGCATGATTTTCGTGAGGTCTTCAAGAACAATATCGAAAAGAGAGTCAGGTAATGTTGTCATATGAAAGTTGTCAGTTCACTTAAGGGTGTGTGTAAGTCACTTCCTTCTTCTCACTTCCAGAGCCAAAATTGAAAATTTTCTTGGTAATATTATTCATATGTCCTTGATAGTTCTGTAGACAATTTTTAGGAAGGAACCAAGAACTGAAAAATGTTATGGTACTACCTATATGTACGTTATTTCATTTTCAAACCTTTGAAGGAAAAAATTACCTTAATTATTTTGGTACCTAGAGGGAAAAACGTGTCTCAAAGTAAATGTATTAATAGTTCTCTTCTTTGCTTTAAAAAGGTCTCTGCCTGAAATTGACGGACTTAGCAAGGAGACCGTTCTGACATCATGGATGGCGAAGTTCGACTGCATATTCAAGGGTAGGAACTTCTTAAAAGATCTGTGTCCCCCAATATCCCAACTAAGAAAATAATTATTATATTATTATTATATTAATTATAAATTTAAATGTTGTCAACCAAAAAAACATTCATCCAACGTGTCCCTCTCATTATTTAACCGCATATAGGGGTAACGTGCAAGACGAGTGCAAGACGCTAACAAAAGGAAAAGAGAAGTAGTAGAGTGAATACAATACATTGAAAAGAAACTCCCAGCGAATTTTCTAACGTCCGGGGTAATTTTCTTCTAGTGGGGGACGATGAGTCGAAGAGGCCAACGCGGATGCAACAGCAGACGTTGAACAGTGAGCTGATCCTTTCAAAGGAGCAGCTGTACGATATGTTTCAACAGATACTTGGCGTTAAAAAGTTTGAACATCAGGTTCTGTTCAACGCGCTTCAACTTGATTCAGCTGATGAACAGGCGGCTGCTATTCGAAGAGAATTAGATGGCCGTATGCAGAAAGTTGCAGAAATGGAAAAGGTTAGTAGTAATAATAACAAAATGTACCCTAGGCACGAACAGCCTCGATAGCCGAGTGGACTAAATGGTCGACTTTTGAGGAGCAGAGAGAGCCGGGTCACACCGGTTCGATCCCGATCCTACCAAAAAGTTTTTCTGCTCGGCATTTACCTCTAATATGTTCAGCATGTCAAGTGAAATGTATATCGAGGCTGTGGTGGTTCGGAACCCACCTAAAACTGTAGGTCCCCAGCGTTTACTCGATGGCTGGGGAGCTGGTATTTGGTAGTGCTGCCAGCTGAGCACAATGGATAGTTCTTGAAACGGTCTAGTTGCTGGGCTTGTCCCCCCCAACCCTCGGATATACTCAGATATATATACCCTAGGCACGAATGTTAGAAATTGAAAGTTGGCCGAAACCACATGAATATTTGTGTGACATCCATGCTACCAAAAGGAAACGACTGGTATTGGGATTTGAACCCAGGACCTCAGTCATGCGAGTCTGTTGTTTTCCCGGTAGACCTCATTGAGGCTGCAGTAGAAGTTCGTATGCTGTTATGGGGAGATGGAAATTACAAGTAATGGATAAGTGATACTTTTCTGGCGATTTCATAGAAATCGTACGCTAGATTTCACCACTTTTATAGTATACTATAGTGTCCCCTAACGAACAGATTTATGTTTTCATACGTTTAGCACAAGTGCTATCGAAAGGAAACATGGGCAGTCGCAAAGCACTTGTCATCAGCTAAACATACGATAGCATCGTTAGATCTGTTCGTTAGGAGACACTATAGTAGACTATACGAAAGACTTGACACACGCAGAAATCCACTGGTTGATCGGTTTCCCTAAGTTTCTCTATTCAAAAATTTTGAAGTAAGACTTATAAGTATAAGTAAGACTGAAGCAAACTTATAAAGGAAATCCTGTTTCAGGTTCCTGACGTAAACTACAAGGAAATAACTAGCAGTCGGTAGTATAGTCCAAGTCAGGCTGGGAACGTACCGATTACTCATAATATCTTGAAGATTTTCAGTTGACGCCGATCCGGGTTTGGGTTCCTTATCCTACCATACGCTAAATATGCCAATCTGACCCTGAGCAGATATTTCCCTGATCAAGGAAAAGTTTTGATCAGCCTTAGATTTGCAAGAAATTATGAGTCATCGGTACGCTCCTAGCCTGACTTGGACTATAGTCATTCAATTTATATTTCACGAGAAATTGGGTAGATTTCTGATTACAAGGTTTCATTTCAGAATCGAAAGCTGATGCCGAAGTTTGTGTTGAAAGAAATGGAACCATTATACGTCGAGGAACTGAAATCTTCCATCAATTTGCTTATGGCCAATTTAGAATCTCTGCCTGTCTCCAAAGGCTCCATGGACTCAAAATATGGGCTACAAAAACTCAAACGATACAACCATAGGTAAGTATGATAAGAAGGGTATGGCAGGTATTCATTTGTACCTATGAAATTACCTATTATCCCAGTTTTACTTGTGAAAGTCACAGAAGGATAAACGTCTTCTCCTCCCTACTGATCTGGCCATCTGGCCTATAGTGTACCACGGGTACACTATAGGCTATCCTCAGCCAGTCATCCCCATTATGTAGCCACCTCAGCTGGCTGACGCTGCTACTATATCGCTCAGCATGGTCCTATATGGCCCACTGTGATCATGTATGGGGTAGGGTGGTAGAGTCCATTGTGTGGGCAGCAGCACTGCTGAAGGCTGCTTTCGTGGGCAAGAGTTGTACACACTGACCCATCGTTGAGTGGCCAACGCTGGGCATGATGAGGTGGCTCAGCATATGAAAATAGTACCGGTTGTTATGAAGTTTTATTTTTCAAAACATAAAATTCCAGCAGTGTCAGCAAAAATTTGATTTTTTTTTTAAATTGTCATTCGTATTTAAAAGATATGTGCGTAGTTTTGAGATCTAAGAGCAGTATCAGTGAAGAGTAGTCGGTGTGGTTCCAGGTCGCAAGGATCCCTGGCGAAGCTGGAAGGAGATTCTGCTGATACAGATACCCAGCTTACCAAGATGGATATAGTTCTCACTTTTCAACTGGAGGTATTTATTTAACATATATTTTTCTTTCAGATCATGTGTGTAGTTTAAAAGTGAAATAGAGATTGTCTCTGTAATGATACAAATTCCAAGAATTTTTTAGTTGAGTCTGAAAACACAATTGTGGTTACGAAATAGCAATTTCGATGCTATGTACCTATAATGAATTTTGGGTCGGATTTATTTCCAACATTTTAACATTGAAATCTACAAAAAACTCTGCCTCAATACTACTGGATATTTATTTTGTCTGAAATATAGTATTTCTTTTTAACATGAGAAATTTTCAGATGTTGTTATTTTACGGTCGAGTAGTTATTGATTGTTTTTTTTACTGACCCGATCAAAAAGTCATAACAAATTGAAATAGTTTCTGACGTTAAGTGGACGTATTAGTATTAAGTAGTATTAGTATTAAGTATTAAGTATTAGTATTAAGTATTAGTAGTAATATATTTTAGAACAAATCCAATAGTTTTCTCAGGAAATGGGATTGAATACCGTCGGTATTGTATTGAAAGCCTTGTTGGCTCCTTTTAGTATCTTAGATTTGAAGTCTGTATGTATAGGAGAAATGCCTTTTCAGTCACATAGTGGATTTGACCTATCGCATAGCTGTCATCTTTACCTTTTTTACAATAAGTGACTGAGTGTAAACTTTTGCTAGGTGGTGGTGATGGAGGTTAAAGGTCTGAAGTCATTGGCACCGAATCGCATCGTATACTGCACCATGGAAGTTGAGGGGGGCGAAAAATTACAAACGGATCAGGCTGAGGCTTCCAAACCAATGTAAGTACTTAATTTACTATTTACTGTATACCTACCTTTATTTACCTTACACTTTCGATTATTTGAATGCTTTATTCCGCTTGATGCACAAGTGACCTGCTCATCGCGTCTTGTATGCTTTTCTTTCAATTTCATCTCCAAGCTGTTAGGGCGGTTTCACACTCACTATTTTACTGTATATTTCTGTATCTGACATACTGGAAGGTTTCCCAGGTCATTTATGTATTATTTCCTAATACAGCTTTGACCTCGTTGCCCCATACTTAAAAATAAATTAATGTTTGATTTATTTTTTCCCGTCACGAATCAAAATTTCATAATAAAAAAGACAAAATCAAGAATATAGTGATTTCTTCAGGAGCACTGATACCTAAAAAGTGAAATGCCCATTTATGTTTTCCGTTTCCTACCACTACCATTCAGCTGCACTCTTTGTTTTTTATTTTTTTCTGTTTATTATAGGATTGACTACTTGATGGTGCCGATGCAGGTTTATGGTTCGATTAGGGTAAGACTGACTGCTGTGGGAATGATTCAACTAACCGGATTTTGATGCGCATTTTGAAGCTAACCATAAACTCCATATTTTGGTTTAAATCTGTTATCTTTAAAAGTTAGGGTAACATGTAATATGGGTCAAACTACTAATCTGAAAATATTTAGGATCACTGACTGAATTTTCATAGGTGAACGTATTGCATGATATCTTTTCATTTTCTGGCCTCTAGTTGGGCGTGATTTTTGGAGAAGGAGAAGTGGTCTTCATGATATACCGTTTCTTATGTACACTCAGTAGTGGAACTGTGAGTCAGAGATCCAGCCTGTCAGTCCTGGGCAGTAGTATCTAGAATTGATGTTCATTCACCTACAGAGTTGTACCACGGTCTGCTTAACCTGAATTCATTGGTAATATGTAGCTTAAGAGGAGTGGCAGTAACCCCAAAAATAAGCCTTCCTGAGAAAATTCGTGTCTATTTAACGGCACTAGCTAGAAATCTCCTCCTTCCCCTCTCGCGAGGACATGGGTTGGAGCGTATTGGGTTCGAACTGGCTATTGCTACTCGTCTTAAGTGATTGATTTACAACAATTTGAACTTTCATAAATTCCACTTAAGTACTTTAAGAAAAAGATTGTTGGTTGTTTTTAGGTGGGACACACAAGGTGATTTCTCCACAACTCACCCTCTCCCTGTAGTGAAGATAAAACTCTTCACTGAGAATCCTGCCATGCTTGCCTTAGAAGACAAAGAACTCGGGAAAGTCATCTTGAAGCCTACTCCGGTCTCCTCCAAGGTACGCACATTAAAGTACCGAAAAGCAACAAACAAGTAACAGCCTCGATAGCCGAGTGGACTAAATGGTCGACTTTTGAGGAGCAGTGAGAGCCGGGTCACACCGGTTCCATCCCGACCTTACCAAAAACTTTTTCTGATCGGCATTCACCACTGATATGTTCAGCATGTCAAGTGAAATTTATATCGAGGCTGTGGTGGTTCGGAACCCACCTAAAAATGTAGGTCCCCATCGTTTACTCGATGGCTGGGGAGCTGGTATTTGGTAGTGCTGCCAGCTGAGCTTGTCCCCCCCCCCCCCCCCCCCCATCCCTCAGATATAACAAACAAGTAATTATCTGTCTCTGTAACGATAACCTTTCTATAACGAGCAAACGCGACGGCCCCTCGACGTACCCTGACTAATTTAGTAACCCTCTATTTAGCGAACTTTCTTTTTAGCGTGCAAATATACATGGTCCTTTGATGGTAGTTGTAGAGAAAGACTATTGTAGATTACGGCATTTCTATATTATTTTATTCAGGTTCCTGAGTGGAATAAAATGACTGTACCAAAGAATCTGCCGGACCAAGATCTGCGTATGAAAATAGCTTGTCGGATGGACAAACCTCTCAATATGAAGCACTGTGGCTACCTCTATGCCCTGGGAAAGTCTGTTTGGAAGAAATGGAAGAAACGCTACTATGTCTTGGTTCAGGTAAAATCGCGTTCTAAGGGTTAAAAGGTAAACCACGGTTAAATGTTAATCGGGCATATTGGGACGCAGCCTAATGCAGATATATCAGTTATTCTTGGCCCGTAACTGGCCGATAAATCTCCTCTGCCTGCTGCTAAAATTTTAATAAGAGTAAGGGTGGCTTTCACCAGTGCAATTTAACGATTAGATAAAGTGTATAATATTTCAAGCATATGTTTAGGTTATGGCGAATGTTACCGCTGGGTGGATGGTAAAACTATAAGCGTTTGGTTGGAATATTTATACAGTCTATTATCTTATCGTTAAGTTAGACTGGTGATATCCATCCTAGGACGGGAAGTGTTAAATTATCGAGTGCCCAGAATCACTTGACTTCTTTTTTGGAATGTTACAGGTGTCTCAATACACATTCGCCATGTGTAGCTATAAAGAAAAGAAGTCCGAGCCTTCCGAAATGATGCAGCTTGATGGCTATACCGTGGATTATATTGAGGCTGCTAGTGGTACGTTATCACTCCTGTTTTCTTTTTATTATTTATTAATTAATTGAAGAAAGAAAGTTAAATGATTATCTGAAGATGTCAACATAGACGAAGCTAAAGGGAAAAGAGTTATAGCAAAGAGTTGGGCCTCATTTACTTGTTCTGTTTCTGTGACAGTAACGGAAGTTCTGTGTTGTTGTGTCGTCATTGTTGATAAGAACATTTCCAAGATGTTTCCTAAACATTTTCTCTAGATGTTTTCGTCCTGTCTATTTTCATGATTTAATTTCGAACAGTGATGCACTGCACTTCTGTGATATTTCGTTTAATACATTAACTGTTTAGTTGTTTAGAAGTTAATACATAATTTTCTGTTGAATGCAGCTAACCTTATGGTCGGAATGGGTAAGATTTATTGATAAAGTTAACGGCTAAATCCTGACGAAAAATTAAATGAAAAATAGAAATAAAAAATTGCAGTGTTCTGTTCTTGGCTAGCGGTTTAGAAATATGTAGTGTCTCATTGCGTTTTTTATTAATAGCGCATAGTGCTGATTTTTTGTGGACTAGATTCAGTTTTTACCCACTTGTTTATTTGGCATTTTTTTCAGACTTGGAAGGCGGACGTTTTTTCTTCAATGCAGTTCGGGAAGGAGATAGCATTCTTTATGCCTGTGATGATGAGAACGAGTGTCACTTATGGGTGATGGCCATGTATAGAGCCACTGGGCAATCACACAAGCCCACTCCACCCATAACCACCGTAGCAAACACTACTATCTCCAAGATACAAGGAGGTAAATACATATCAACAAGAAAAAAACACTTTTTATAGAAAGTAACCTCCTTATTGAAACAAAAACATTGTAAATCCTTAGTCAATTCTTTTAAGAACATAAAGTAAGCAGAAATTCATTAAACCGACTGATCCAAAATGTGGAGTCTGTTTGTTAGTGTTTGTTAGTTCAAACACTGGAACTGTTTTTGCTTACTTTGTGTTCTTACCAAAATTAACTAGGTATCTTATATGTTTACATTGCAATAAAAAGGTTACTTCCTATGACAGTGTGAGAAAAAGTGCTTGGTTCTTTTTCAGGTGATAAATAAACATCACAATGGGGATATCCTCTTAACTGTTGTTATTTATTTTAGATGCGGATAGAGCTCGTAAACATGGGATGGAGGAGTACATATCTGCGGACCCATGCAAATTTGATCACGCAGCTCTTTTCAAAACTCTCCAGGCGCTCACTTTGGACTACCGACTCAATGATCCCTACTGTTCTTTGGTTTGTACAGCCTTTTTTTAAAGAGAGACGTACAGAGGCCTCCACTGTTTTGCCTCTTTGGCCCATTAATAAATAAGCAGTTAAGCCACTAGTTAAGTGAACTGTTCGTAGTTAAGGGCCCACGCAGCTACTGGTGCTTACAGCTTACCGTGAACCCGAAGGCACAACTGTTAATTATAGAAACCGATTGTTGTGTGAAGCCATATATTTGGTGTGACATCCATGCTACCAACAGAAAATTACTGGTAACGGGATTCGAACCCAGGACCTCAGTCTCATTAGTTACTTTGACCTCATTACTTATATTAAAGGTAAATCTACCCAAAGGACCTGGAGATGTTAATTGTTCATCTAAACAGGTACCAGCGTACCTCTATTTTGTGTACCGTGCAGGCTTTAGATACCTGATACCTGAGCAACGGTGTTGGCTGTCAGAAGAAACTGAAGACACGCGACGTTTCACTCTAAAGCTTGTTTATAAGAGAATCTCTCACTAGGTTTGTTTATGGGTTTCAGGGTTGGTTTAGTCCCGGGCAGGTGTTTGTTCTGGATGAATACTGCGCGCGGTACGGAGTTCGAGGTTGCTACAGACATCTGTGTTACCTGAGTGACCTGCTGGATCGTGCTGAAAGGAGCATCATGATTGACCCTACGTTAATTCACTTCAGCTTTGCCTTTTGTGCCAGCCACGTTCACGGCAATAGGTATGAATCAACTTTCTACCTTATTTTTTTTCCAAATTTCCGAATTCAAAATATAGGTGTCCCTCCTCCTTTTCATTTTTTAATAGTATTTTCTCTAAAACATATTTTTGGTCAAAAATACTGTAATCAAGTGATTTATAAGGAAAATACTTTAGAAGGAGGGATACTGATCGATCGATTTTTTTTTTGCGAGAGGGGGGACTGAGCTGTGTTTGTACCGCTGGGATTTGTATCACCTGCCATCACCAATGGCGAAGCTGGGATTTTTAATTTCCGTAGCATAGGGTTGTTTATTGTGACTTTTTTGTCCTGATGGTAAAAAAGTGACTTGGCATTCAATTTAGGGAACGGAGGATATGCTGATCTTCCTTGTGGCTTCCATTTCTATTAATCTGCTCTTTTTATTATTAACTTTCTCTGGGGATGCGGTATCATTTGCTACTCTTTTCTTTCAAGAATTTTTACACTCTAACATAACGTATAATTTTTCAAATACGTAACATAGAGGGGTCTATTACAAGGAAAGTACACATAAGCAGACCATGAAGAATATTTTTCCGGCTACGAAAGAAGTTGGACCTCTGAGTAATCAAAAATAATTAAAGTATATTTGTTCCTTTAGCACGGCGGTGAATCTGAATCATGGCGGCAACTCTGTTACCGTAGATGTTGTCAGGTGAGGGTTCATCACAAATATCACAATGTACCTAGTTACCATTACAAGAAGTACCTACCATACCATCACTATTGTATGCACCGTGCTGCCATTTTTACGTTTTTGATGCATTAGAAACATCTAAGAAAACAAAACAAATAGTTCGCAAGTTTAAAATGAAATTAAAGTTTTTGCCTCATTCCTCTTCTTCAAAAGTTGTTTAAAAGTTTTTTTGTACATCAACAAGATGTGTTCCGGGTGAACAGGTTGTAGGAAAATAATGTGTTTTATTGTCCTGAAAAGAAATTTTAAATGTGTAGTTTTATTTGAACAGAGTGTTGAAAATTCGACAACAGTACCTGGAGTCCTATTATGGATCTTTTTATCACGCGTGACCACGCAGTTATCACGAAAACATAGGGAAGATAGCATTGCTAATGTTTATCACGCGGTTATCACGAGTGATAAAAAGTTCCGTAATAGTGCTGCTGGTGTTTTGCCAAAATTCTGTTCAAATTAAACCACAGCAAAAAAGAAATATTTTCAGAATACAAAATACCGCGTAATTGTATTCCTCTCCTTTCAGCCAGAATACTTGTCTGCGATTTACCTACTAAAAAAATCATGCTCTCGTTCCAAAGCTAAATTTAATAACTGGCTACGTGACGTCTCTTTAATACTTATTTGTCCTTTATAGGTTTGAAAATATGGGTAGTGTGATGGAAAGAACAGCTGAGAAAAGAGTGTACTTCTCCCCTAGAAGTTATACCGACTTTTCTTAGTTTTTGATTTCCTTTAAGGGCAACTGAGTAGTAACAGATTCCGTGGTGAAAGTTTAATTTTATGCTTTGGCAGTGAGAATATCGTTAAAAAATCCATCCACTTAAAGAGGTTTTTCTGCGAAGTCAGTATTTTTTCAAATTGAAGGACTAATACCGGATTTTTCTCAATTTAAAAACTTCAGATATCACGCACAACCAACAACTCACTTACAAGCACACTAATCGTCAATGAAACAAATTAAAACAATCATGTACCTACACTGCGTGTTTTTTCTATGTGTTATTTAATCTTCTTCAATCAATTCTGTCTTCTTCTTTCTTCAACTTCCTTTTATTTCTCTTCTGAAAGCTTGTTGTCCTATCTGTGATCTATTTTTTCTTCTAAACTGAGAGGTGTCGAAGAATTGCATATTGCCGAGCGTAAGGCTAACTGTCTCTGTTGGGGTACGGTAGGTAAAAAAAAAAAAAAAAAATCAGTGAAAAAAGTTTGTTGCGATAAAAATAAAAAAGATAATTCGATGATGGAAGCTCCTCGACTTTAAACATCGAAAATGTTTATTACGTTATAAAAAATTTCTGTTTTGTTCTGTTATTTTACGAGTTTTACGAACATATTTACCCCTTTACAGTGCCAGTTACCCACTATTCGGGTAAGCCTTATGACCTTATTACCCTGGTAAAAGTTTCTTTGAATCATTTTTCAGTTCCTGGTGTATTTCGATAAAGTTACCTAGTAAGTTAGACGATGGGCCTCGTACCTAGGTGGTCAGGTATATGACCCATAGTGCACCTGGAGTTGGTCAGTTCTTCAGTTGACTGATAACCCACCGGGGTTTTGTATACCTTGTAATAGAGCGTTCATTATCAACTCGTTGATAGAGAGTACCCTTTTCTTCGCAATACAAATTGGGGGGAATCAATGAGCCACTGGAAATATAGTAGAAGGAAATCTGGATAAAGGTGCATTTCTCAGGTTGCTAAAGTCCAAAATAGTGTCGCAATACTTCCCTATAGTTTGAAACCAACTGTTATTTTCGGAAACATAACTCTCTAGTGAACTTCGCAACTTGAAAGCTACCATAATGGAGTTAAGAGGACGCTATACCTGACGATGCATTTTTTGCCGCCCATAAGATTAACATTGCGAGCGGCGATTCATTTTCAAGGTTTACCCTTGGTTGGAAAGACACAAAATATTGCCTGTACCTAGCCCTAACAATGCTCTAGGGAGTGTTCGAAGCAGATTTCCCAATTTCTCACTGGTTTCTTTTATTGCAACTGTTTTGCAAATGCTAGCATCGCATACCCCAAGAAAATTGCTGTATCTCGAAAACCAGTAAAAAAATGGGAAATCTGCTTCGAACACTCCCTAGAAACTTGTTAGGGCTAGGTACAGGCAAAATTTTGTGTCTTTCCACCCAAGGGTAAACCTTGAAAATGAATCGCCGCTCGCAATGTTAATCTTATGGGCGACAAAAAATGCGGACCCTTAATAACAGACCCTTCCCTCTTGACAGTCTTGACGGTATATGGTGACATAGACTCGAGATAAGGAAGCAGATTATGTTGCTACTTACCGCCCATTCCAAGCTAAACTTTATTATTACCTGTTGGCGTAAGCCAGATAAATATTTGGTGTACCGGGATTCGAACCCAGGAACTCTGTTGTGTGAGTCTAGTGTTTTACCACTAAACCACCGTGAGGCCTCGGAAAGTTATGAAATAAACACTATAATAATGCAGCTAACGTATCCCCGTCATAGTACTTCCCATTCTCAAGCAGTAGTTTGGTAGTGTTGGTTCATCATTTAAGTGACACCTATGAAGGTTTGGTGAAGATATGCCTTTTCTGCGTGAAGATGGTTCATGGTACATTCATTTCATCAAAACTGGGTTCTGAAAATAAAGAGTAAACATTTGAAAATGAAGCATTGGCTGCTATTTTGGATTGTGAAATGTTGGAGCCTTGCATGGGAAAGGTGACAGTTTGACTGATCTATTAAGGGAGTAGTCGGTAATAGTAAAGATGAGTAAACCCCTTTATTGTGAAATAGGTCACTAATAAAGGTGACCTGTCTAAAATCTGCTAGTTTTTTTTAAAACAGAAAATTCATTTTAAGAACTATTTCGTGCGGAAATAAATTCTGGAGCGGCTTTCACTAGTTGCCAAAGTCTACTTTAGTGTTCCCTAAAATTCACTATACCGGTGTCCTTCCGGAAAGAACTTTTATTGGACACTACAGTAAATTCAGCTTTTTTGCATCAGGTGGTTCGTCTTATTATTACCGACGTACCCCTTACACTGTTGGTTTTTGTGCACGGATTGGCAATTTCCCGTTTGCTCATTCAAGATTGCCGCCGTTCCGTTTTCAGGATATTTTAGGCCATCCTATTTTGCTATACGTCGGTTACAACGGTAAAAAACAAAAAATTGTTGATTTTGTCCCACTTATGCCAAGATAGAATCACAATTGGACATAGCAGTTACTCCTATGTTTACTTGAGGCAGCTTTTATTTCTGCGCATAGATCCTGAAGGTAAACATAGCCGTATTATATTGTCCCGATATTGATGATGTGATATTTGGCCATAGTGGGATGGCGCCATATGCAGCATAACATGTGGCACTGTGATATTTTATACCTGTTGCACATTGCTTGTCTAAATGACAAGTTATCTTTTAGATTATGAAAAAATATTTTTGTTTAGAAGAGTGACGAAGGTTGTTGTTATGCAGTTGTGTTTCGCCTACTGTTTAGTCAGTGATAGATTTTTAAGGCAGGTTGGCTTATTGCATTTAGAAGGGACAATACTCATTACTAGATTAAGGTTTTAATCAAAAATTCTCAAATGAAAATTTGCAGCTCTATGAGTCCTGGTTTATTATAAGCAAGAACATAGTGAAGTCGTATTTTTTTAAAATGGCTTGCTTAGGGCGAATATCCAGTCTAATACCCGTATTTTGTTGTAATATTCATTATAATAGTGAAACTACAAGGCTGGATTTTAAGGTTTCCTTTTTTTTGGAAAGCCATTTTTTAAACACAGAATTATTGATTATGAAATTGATATGAGATTTTCATTTTTTTCTCTTAGGGTGCGTCCCATCATCCCATTAACGTTAAATTCAAGTTAAATTTCAATTATTGCACGGTAAAAACTGAATTTAACTGGAGTTTAACAGTTAACGGAGTATGGTGGGACGCACCCTAGTATGAACAAGAAATGGGAGAGTAACCTCAAGTATTCCCCTTGCTAGTTATTTTGCTGATTTGCATAACACCTGCTCGAAAGTAATCAGAAGTATGAAAAATCTTGATGGTGATATTACAGTTTTCAATGTGTTTTTGAGCTTAACGCTGTATTTTGAGTAATTTAGGTTGCTAGCTGGATGCCTGTTCTTGCCTGTTTTGAAAAATATGAATGGTTTTTCTTTTATTTAACTGGTTGGTTGGTTTTCAGGCCTGATGGAGTTGGTACAGTCACTTGTGAAGAAAAAGACAAGTTCCAGGAAATCAAAGACAGGCTTCGGATTTTATTAGAGAATCAAATCACCAACTTCAGGTACTCTTCATCTATAAATTATCAAATTTATAAAAAAAGAAAATAACTATACCTTTACTGAAAACTATCTGCAGTAATTACAAATACTTTTATGAATTCCCTTTTTTTCAACGTTCTGTGAACGCAATAGGCGCGAATGAGTGGTTTTGAGATCTTTTAGCCGAAGCTGAAGAGGAGTAGGCCGAAGTCGAATATGAGTACATTCATGTGGTAAGCGGAACATTTTTCGAGATTCGAACCCGGACCTCTCAGGACACAAAGCGGACCCCTTGACTACTCGGCCACTGAGGGATTCCTCTGAGGCTGATGGCTGAAGAGGCTTACCGTACTTTTTCGCTAGAGCCCTTACAAGGGCCCAGTAGAATGCCGACCTCTGTACACATTTTTGTCACAGTCAAGTCCTACAGTCAAGTTTTCCCTCAGCTGGGTAGGCCAAGAGTTGGGAGAAATCTCGAAAAGTCTGTGTTCTCTTGCTCAGTGTCCTTTCACTGCGCTAATCCGACCGACATACGACTGCTTACATTATTATTTTTTTAAATAATCTCTGCTGACTGTTATGTCTTTTTGAAGGTATTGCTTCCCGTTCGGCCGGCCGGAAGGGGCGCTTAAATCCACCCTGTCTTTATTGGAGCGTGTGCTCATGAAGGATATCGTGACGCCTATCCTGCCCGAGGAAGTTAGGGGAATGATCAAGAAAAGTCTCGAGACCGCAGCGCTGGTCAACTACACTCGACTGTCTGGCGAAGCACGCATCGAAGGCATGTCTTTCTTATCATTTAAGCGCCCGAACTTAATGTGTTATAAGTAAAAATTGTATAAAAAAAACTTCTATTAATCTGCTACTTGTTTGTTGCTTGTTTGTTGCTAATTCTTCTTTCCTTTTTTTCTTCTTTTATCTGTCTCTTCTCCATACAATTCAACTGTTTTCTTGTTTCAGAACTTCTGAACGCAGAAAGTCAGGCCAATTCAACCAAAAAATTGGAAGATCTGATACATCTTGCAGAACTTTGCGTGGACTTACTTCAACAGAATGAAGAACATTATGCTGAGGTGAGAGCCCTTCAAGTATAGGAAAGTGTAAATTTCAGTTATTCTGCAACCTAAAACAGTGGCTAACTTAAGCAGTACCTGAAAGCACCTGAGAGAGGGTTGCATTTCTATGTTTATTTTACTTATTTATTGGATATTGCTAGTTTAATTGATGTTTGAATGTATTTTTATTTTCATTGTTCCCAACTCCAAATATTTAAAAGCAGGAAAACTCTCCTAATTTAGTATGTTCTCAAAAGAACTTCAGACGTTAGTAAGTTTTCCGGGCAACCCATCAGGTTTTTGTGCTTTAAAAACATTAAGAAAAGAGGCAATAAACATCTGCACTGATAAATGAGCTTATACCTAAGCGAGAAATATTAAAAAATGTTAATGTGCCCTGAAAGGAACCCAACCATGTCGCTCAGTTTCGCTTGTTTTTTAGGACCAATTTTAAAGCTCTTATTAAGAGGACGCTATACCTGACGATGCATTTTTTGCCGCCCATAAGATTAACATTGCGAGCGGCGATTCATTTTCAAGGTTAGCCCTAACAATGTTCTAGGGAGTGTTCGAAGCAGATTTCCCAATTTCTCACTGGTTTCTTTTATTGCAACTGTTTTGCAAATGCTAGCATCGCATACATCAAGAAAAGTGCTGTATCTCGAAAACCAGTAAAAAAATTGGGATATCTGCTTCGAACACTCCCTAGAACATTGTTAGGGCTAGGTACAGGCAAAATTTTGTGTCTTTCCAACCAAGGGTAAACCTTGAAAATGAATCGCCGCTCGCAATGTTAATCTTATGGGTGGCAAAAAATGCATCGTCAGGTATAGCGGACCCTTAAGAGGTATTGACGATTTATTTTGTTTAGGGTAAGATTTTAATGCAGTAGATGGATGTTCTCTGCACGATGTTGTGTACCCTCTGTATCCCGTATGCATCAAAGATACTTACATGGGACTGAAGGACTGAAGGCTGGTGTACTGAAAGAGTGTACAAAGTAGACTCTCCTGTTTTTTAGTAGGTCACTTTTTATCCAGCGGTATCAAAAACACTAATTATTCGTTTTCAAGAGAGAATAAAAATTGAGACTTAAATGAACACATAGAATATACTTCTTAATTTTTTGGGAGCTTATGGTCACTGATATTTTGTAATACTGAGAGGGTGGATGCGATGATTCCTCCTTTAAACGATCAGTTACGTTAACCTGCAGTTAAAATCGTTGTATCATAAATCATAATTTAGACAACCAGTTTATGACGTTACAACCACAAATATTATTTCAGATGAAAACAATCTTAATGCCCAACATTTGGTTACTTATATAACCGTTATTCTGAATATTCTACTCCTGATTTATTTAATAACCACTTGTACATTCTCAACTAAAAGTTTTTAATATATAGGTACTAACGTATACTCCGTATTTTCTGTTAGGCCTCGGTTCTCATAAAAAATATGATTTTGTTTGTATTAGAATGAAGTATTTGCGTTTTACACCTGTAGGTATTTTTCGTTTTTTGAATCCCCGTGATATTTCGAATATTCGTGATTAGCTGACTGTGTTTATTGTTATTTTGTTACTTCCACAATTCAGACCTTGACATTCTGCTGTCAATGTTGGAAAGGTAGAAAAATTCAACCGTGTTTTTAGTTGATGGAACCAAGTCTAAATAAGCCTCTCTCTCTCTTCTTTCCTCTTTCTATCTCAGGATAAGGTAAGTACTTCTGTTATGCCTTCACACAGTATATTTAATTCTGGCTATCTTTACACCTACAGAGTGCTTTCAATACATAGCTGGCTCTTGCAAAGCATGGAGACTTTGTGCAATATTGTTTCTAACCTTTTCACACCGGTTTTTTTTGTCGAGAGTTTTGAACTTTTTCCACTCTCACCCTATTGGTCCTTGAGGGTGGTGATTTCTTATATATCCTAGCAGTATTTTGTGTTGGGATTATTCCCGATATTTTTTCATGACGTCATCTATACTGACGATAAATTTATTGCTGGTTTGATGTTCGTACCACTGGTGGATGTCACCACTTATTTGCAGTATACTAAGTGTCTGCTATCGATCAGATTTAACGAAATTATTTATTATATCATATGTTTAGCTTATGACAAGTGCCTTGCGGTAGCACTTGATATCATTCGATAGAAGACACTATAGTTTACTATAACATGATTGTGGTGAAATCCAGCCTTGTACGTCCTAGGGAGCTCAACATTTCTTTGGGGCGTGTAAGGATTAAAGAACTTCTGTTTCTGTAGTATTGCCTTTTTTGCGGTCCTATTTCGGTTCATACGCACAGCTGTGGGCCGAAGCCGAGGAATGGTTGGCTGAAGCCGAATATAGCTACTTCTATTGCACAAAGTACAAGCTAAACTTTCTTTTCTGTACTTGACAAGGCACTAGTTGTATTTAAACCGGCGGGAACATATTTCCCTGAGCTGCACGCTTCACACAAAATACAAATTAACTGTCGTGTGTGATTGACTTGATATTGGAACACTCTGTAGCAGTTACTTATAGGTATTGACGCATAAGTAGAAAGTTTGATAATAGCATTGCTATTTAATATTTGTTGGTTCATTGATATCTTCGTCATGGTGACGAGACCTACAGCAGAGAAAGTTCTGGTTTTGCTGCTCTTCGATCTGCTACATAGGACAAGAGGTTAACAATTTCACATATTCCCCTTGTTCACTCAATTCCAACCAGTTTTTGTAGGACACCCTAAATTCTAATTCAAAATTGAAGAGACGGCAGCGACGGCATTTTCATGCTCAAGTAGATTTAACCTTAACCTGGGTAGGGCAAGATTTGGTACCTGCTACATCTGTTCGCAGGATTTTGTTTAGTGCAAAATGTGTGTTTCGCCTAAAGAGCTTAAGAGCATCAACTATCAACTAGGTTCTTGTTCGTCAGAAAAGCTGCAGTAGCAACGAATTCGCGTCAAGAACTTTAGCTTTCTTGGTGAATAAAAGCAATAGATGCCTTCTAATGCGCTAAAATATATGGCCTGGCGGTAGTATAAACAAATTAAATTATTTTGCTACTTTTTTAGAGGTGCTGTAGGCAACTAAACGGTAGTGTTTTTTATTGTTTATTGCGTTTTTAGTTTTTGCAAGACTTGGTGAATTATTTTTGAGCTGTTATAGTTACACAATTTAATATTACTCACATAAATATTTGAAGCATGGTATCGGATTTCAAATGCAATACGTAGAAGAAAAGGTCGAAAGCCTAAAATATATTTATTTTATTCTATAAATATCGCTGCTCAAGGTGGAGAGAGTAGGTATGCACAACGTACGTTACAGATTGATATAGGTACATCGTGTATTTAAACTAAAGTAAGTTTTAACGTAACTACCGGCACGTGCGGGAGAACTGCTGGACCCTTGATGGAAAATAAAAAACTATAGTTGCGACAGACCTTTAGTTTTCAAAAAACTTATTACGCAAGATTCACTGCTTCCTATAAAATAAATGTCAGAATGAACTACCTTGATTACGCTTCTAGAATCATTCAGCATTAGCATTCGAATTTTTACTCGTTAGATATTTTGTTAAGCAATCAGGTTTGCATGGTATTCATTTTAGGTATCTCAGGTGGCAAAGGTGCAGTGAATTCTGTCTGTTTCGTTTAATGTTTGTTTAACTCAAAGTAAAAAATAATTTTCCATCGTACGGACGAGACGAAGGAGTCGTTATAATAGATATAATAGCGTGATGTGTGACCCTCCTCGAAAATTGTTATACGAGTTAAACGAGTTCAGTTTTTATTTAACTGCACTCAGTACAAGTTCCACTAGTGTTTGGAAATATGTGCTTGGCAATATGAAAGAAACCTTGCACACTAATTGAGAATTATTGCACTAGTGCAGTGAATAAAATCACCTTTCACCAGTCCAGTGTAACGATCGTTTAAATTTATAAACCCACGCGTCTTATGTTTAGCCTATGGGAAGAGGAAATAAGGGGCTAAACATACGCTTGGTTTATTTATGCAATTCATGTTATCGTTAAACTAGACTGATGAAATCCACCGTTAACGACACAATTTTAGAGTTAGCTAGAGTTAGAGCTAGCTTTAAGGAGTTCAGGGAGCTGTAAATGGGTGCCGAGAACGAGTTAGAATAAATTGTTTGTTTTATTAACTTATTTGAGGGTACCAATGAGGGCAGCGTTGTGTTTAGCTTATTGATCAGAGTTAAGAGTGAACTTTACGCGTCTTCTTTTCAATAAAAAAATACTTTTACACTTCAGGTTTGTCTGTTTGGCGGTTCTTTTGTAGTCGTTTTTTTTTTCATTTTCTGAATGTTTAACTGAGCTGCTTATTGTTTTAGGCGTTCGCGTGGTTCAGCGATCTTCTGGTTGAGCACGCTGAAATTTTCTGGTCCCTCTTTGCCGTGGATATGGACCAAGTCCTGGCCGAACAGCCGCCTGATACTTGGGATTCGTTCCCGCTATTTCAGATCCTCAACGATTACCTGAGGACTGATGGTAAGTTTCTTTTCAGCCTTCTTCAATTTTTTTATGTACTGGAGGGATAATTATTCTCATCACAATAAATCCATGTAAAATGTTTTTTGTGGGTGTGTATTTTCTCCAAAATTTATAACTCCACCTCACCGTGATACTCGTAGTAGGAAACCCTATACTCGCGTGACTGAGGTTCCAGGTTCGAGTCCTGGTAGCATCAATTTTCTGTTGGTTGCATGGATGTCACAGTGGGCGTGCCCTCCTATTAATCTTCTCGATCCTTCTCCTAAACAGGAGACGGGACCTGAGAAGTTTCAGTGCGTTATCCCCCTATAAAAAAATTCCACCTTCTTAAGTGTAGGCTCAAAATTTGACTTTATTTTACAGATAATCTGAAAAACGGGCGATTTCACCAGCACTTGCGTGACGTTTTTGCGCCGTTGGTGGTGCGCTATGTTGATCTTATGGAGTCCTCCATTGCGCAGTCGATACATAAAGGCTTCGAAAAGGAACGTTGGGAGATGAAAGGAAATGGGTGTGTACTACACTACACTACACTACACTACACTACACTACAACGCAGTTTTGTTTTTTACACGTACCTCAACCTCGGTTATAACATAATTAATTTTTTTCGGTCTCGCCACGTATTTTAAACCTCTGCTATAGTGTTTGAACTGGAAAACAGTCCGTAGACCGTCAGTTAAGCCTCCCCCACCAGGTGCCACCACTCTTGTACCTGCTCTCTCATAGGTCACCTTCTGGGGTGCTGATGTAGGTTCCACAATACGTGCAGTACAACAGGTACAAGTGCGCCTGACTGCTGACTGACTGCTTTCCAGTCCAGATACTATACCTTGAGACGAACCTCGATTAGATTAGCAAAAAAAAAAGAAAATTTCTTACATTCTTTCTTGTAGATGTGCGACCTCTGAAGATCTGTTCTGGAAGCTGGATGCGTTACAATCTTTCATCCGAGACCTTCACTGGCCTGACTTGGAGTTTAGACAACATCTAGAGCAGCGACTCAAACTCATGGCGTGTGACATGATTGAGTCATGCATTCAAAGGTAATATCTTCACTAAAATCATTTTCTATCCTTATTTAATATCTATTAAAGATGTAGGAAGGTTAGTGGAACTCTCAAAAGTTCAGTTGAACTCCGGATAAAAATTATCATAATTTTTATGTTTCTCTTACCCAAGGGAGAAGGGTGCCATGGAAAGTACAAAATCTTCAATTAAAATTTTGCTGTACCTATATTTTCTTCTTATGGCTACTTACTGAGTTATTTCTGCCAGTTGAAAGTAAAAACGGTTTCTCCATAATTTTAATTTTTTTTTCAAGGACGGACGGAGCTTTCCAGCAGTGGCTGAAGAAGGGAGTGACATTCATATCAACGGATTACATAATTCCTGCCGAGATGTGCGCGATGGTCAATGTCATTCTGGATGCCAAGAATCAGTCATTTAAGCTGTGTGCTGTTGATGGTGTCGATGTGGTACGTTCTATCAGCTATAGAACTTTATTTCATTCCTCTAAGAGCTCGAATAGTACTAGAAAGAACTAATGAACACAGAGTGGATCCCATACATGTACAGAATACGCCCGAGAGCCTGTTTATCCACCAGCCGGCGAATACCAGGTACACATAAGCCTGGGAAAAATTCGACAGGAAAAGTCTCGTTGTTTAAATAAAACCGCTTTTTGTTTTAAGCACCAGTACCATACCAAGATTGACGACATGATTGAGAAGACCAGTTCGGGAATGACGCAAGGAATGATAAACAAGCTAGTATCGGTCCTGGAGGCCACACTGTCCAAGTTAAGCCGCTACGACGAAGGTTCCTTGATTGGATCAATACTTAGCTTCACGGTAATATATCAAATCTTCGCTCGCTTCATATAGGCTGTTATTTTGGACTCTGCGTTCTCTTTTTCACTGTCTCTCTCGTTTTGTCAAACCAAAAATGGTATTAATTTCATACGGCTAAGCTAATGAACTAAACGTATACGTCATTTGTTTATAAATTTAACTAATCGTTAAACCTTACTAACGTTAGTATAAATATTTTTGCGGTAATGTGATAGAAACAGAAAAAAAGTAAGGAAAGAGTATAAGTAAATAAATTAGTAGTTGCCTAATAGATCTCCGGCAATGCGAACTAAACCGATGAGTGAGATGATGTTTGCAAGTTTAACCGTTAATTTTATTTTGAAGAATAAGTTACCATTTTCACATGACATTAATATTTGTTACAGGTTCAAAAATTGAATACCGTAAGATAAATTCCACGAGTAGTAGCTAGTCGTATCATCCAATCCCTTCTTAAAATATTATACTATTGGCTTTTCCAAATATTTATATGAAAAATATTCCAACTAAAATTTTAAGCTGACCTCATTACCTATAGAAATTTGATCTTCCCTAATCTCTTGAATTAACCCAACCGCCCCTGATTTTTGTAGTGTCGCCACCCTGACCTGCCTGGCCCGAGGGCATTCTGTGAACAGTGAACAGTGCGGAATGCCCTCGGGCCAGGCAGGTCAGGGTGGCGATACTATACCCTTACCACTTATTGCTTGAATCTATGTAGAGACCAAAATATAGTGGAGGAATACTGACTTTTAAGGATTTCTTACTGCAATAATAACTGATAATTTTGTCTAGAAACTTTTTGAGTCAGGTTTTTTTTTTCGTACCTACCTCTGTATTTAATATATATATATTCCGTAATATTGAAGCTAGTTTGAGGTAACTGGGACGGTTTTTTGGTTGAATGTTTTTAGAATGTTTCTGGAACCGGAAAAGACATGGGTCAGGCTTATGTGAACTTCACGCGGAACTGCATGGATCAAATACGAAGCAAAGTCAACGATGAGCTATGGATCCTCAACTTCTTTGAGGTAAGGAAGTAGTAGATAATTTTATAATTATAATTATAATTTTTGTTTAGGCTGCTTACCATATAAGCGAAAATCATCGACTATCTCCCATGCTTACTGTGTTAAATTTCTGAGAAAATCGGAGTTTTTCTCTTAACCGATGGTAGGTGTTTATTATTATTATTACTATTATTATTTTTTTTTTATCAACATGCACGGCAGTGCATGCAGCCAAGTTTTAAAGAAAAAAAAAGCGCGACGAAGCCTTGAGCACTGCCAGCATGTTATACATACAGGAACCAGAGTTGTGCACTTTTCGTGCCTCTCCACAGGAGGCAAGGGGGCGTGGCTCGAACAGTGGGTACCCTTTTCCTGTAGTAGGGTCGCACGGGACCTCCTAAATGAAATTTCAAACTTCTACGTCCAACCGTACCTGAGCAGTGACATACCAAACTTAGCTGTTTTTGAGGGTCACTCACTGACTCACTGACTCACTGACTCACTCACTGACTCACTCACTGACTCACCTATACAAATTATTAGCATGTTCCAGCAGTGCGATAGAGCTGAAACTCAGCACACTTGTAGGTACCATCCCGTGGACACCCAGAAAAATCGCAAACCCGAAGTACCTTCAGTATTATAGGTTCAGGTTCGATTCAAAGTTCCCATACTAACTTATGGCAGATATTTACAAAACAAATACTGCCTCCAGCTCCTTGTCCTAACAATAAATACCTACCTATACCTACCTGCAATGTTGTGAAATGTGGATATGTCTCCTTGTTCCTTTCAGGTAGATTACGTACTACTTTCAGGTATCAGGTACAAGAAGGTACTATATTTTCAGGGGGATCGGAAGGTAATTTGTGTAGATTCATCAGGCAACTTACTTTCAGGTACGAGTAGGTACATTTCAGGTACGGGGTAATAATTAGTGTAGATTAGACAGGGAACTGGTTTTCAGGTACTGGTAGGTACTTTCCAGGTATGGCAAGGTATTTTGACTCCATTCGACAGTCAACTTGTTATCAGGTACGATTAGGTACATTTCAGGTATGGGAAGGTAATTTGTGGAGATTCGACAGGGAACTCATTTTCAGGTACGAGTAGGTACTTTTCAGGTATTTCAGGTTTGAGATTGGTACTTTTTGTATGGTTGACAGGGAACTGGTTTTCAGGTACTGGTAGGTACTTTCCAGGTATGGCAAGAAAACTTGAGTCCATTCGACAGCCAATTGATGTTTTACCTACTGGTAGAAACTATTGTACCACCTTACAAAAATTATATGATATCCGACCAAAAACACTCCGTGTAAAAAAAACAGCCAAGTTTATAACCCTCCAAAAATTAGCCTATCTCAACAGCCCTTAAAAGGGTTTGATATAAAAAATGTTGGCCAAGTTCTCCACATTCCAGCTATCACTCGGCCCCCAAAATTAGTGATATCACTTATTACAGAGCCAAGTCATTGGCGCGAATCACAAGGATGTTGGCGACATATTTTGTCATATACCTGCTTTCCAATACCCCCGGACCGCAGCCCCCATCCAACCTTAAAGTCTGCGTCTATGACCGGCTGTGACGCTTATGTGATTTGCGCCAAGGTCTTGGCCCTGTAATAAGTTATATCACTAATTTTGGGGGCCGAGTGATAGCTGGATTGTGGAGAACTTGGCCAACATTTTTTATATCAAACCCTTTTAAGGGCTGTTGAGATAGACTAATTTTTGGAGGGTCATAAACTTGGCTGTTTTTTTTACACGGAGTGTTTTTGGTCGGATTAATATTACGCGCGACGCTCAGCGAGCATATGCGCAGAAGAATGGGACTTTAGAAAGTGGTGTAAGTAGTTAGGTAATTTTGGAAAGGTTTTTTAAAAGGAATTATGTTGGGTACTTATTATTAGATTTGTCTGAGTAGGTCCGTTGCTCGTACATAGTTGAGAACACTCGCTGACGCTCTGGGGCAATCAGCGAGAAGGTCTGTCAGATCTCGGGATCCCAGGTAGCTATTTCTGTGGGTAATATATAATTTGCAGTCGGTAATAAGGTGGTTGACGGTGACAGGGGTTCCGCAGGCGTTGCAATTAGGGGGTGGG
The DNA here is from genome assembly GCA_950004255.1 of Mesopsocus fuscifrons. Classification (NCBI taxonomy): domain Eukaryota; kingdom Metazoa; phylum Arthropoda; class Insecta; order Psocodea; family Mesopsocidae; genus Mesopsocus; species Mesopsocus fuscifrons. The sequence continues at coordinate 6,315,226 of OX465378.1, forward strand.
TCTTTAGACATGAGGTGGCCATGGGTAGCCCGTGTGTGGCCTATGCGAAGGCGGGTGAGAACTATTTCCCAGAGTCGAGAGGGTTGTATTGACGTGGGCCATTTGCCAATGATAGGTTTAATGAGATAAAGCTTAGTAGGGAGGGCATTGTTCTGAGCCCACCAAGAGTCCTGCCATTGGTTCCGCAAACTCTTTGTTATAAGAAGGTTGTGGTCCTTTAAAGTAACGCCAGTAAGGGGGGCAGAAATCATGTGGGCGGCGTCATTTGCCGCGCCGTCAACCAACTCATTCCCGACAATGCCTGTATGGGAAGGACACCAGACAACAGTGACTCTGCCTAGCATGTGATACAGGAGTGTTCGTATTGCCAAGAGTAGACTGGTTGTGGGTGTGGAGCTGTCGAGGGCCAGGACCACACTTAGACTATCAGTGAAGATGACACCACGGTCAATCCCTTTCTCCACTATGTACTGGACACATTCGAGGATGCCGACCAGTTCAGCCGTGAAAATGGAACAGTAAGGGAGTAGGGGGAAAATAAAAAATTCACCCTCGTGAGAAAAAGCTGCACCCACGCCACTGCCGTGTTTTGAGCCATCTGTGTAAAAATGAGCCCACGTAGGTTTAGGATATCGATCTCGAATAGCAGCGAATCGCTTCTGCATTAGTAGGGGGTGAGTGGAGCCCTTTCCCCCGACCTCACGAAGTTCAGTATTTATAGTGAGGGTGTTAATACACCAGGGCGGGTGTATCGCCGACGGAGCTCTCTCTGGCTCAGGTCGTCGAAGAGTTAGCTCACGGAAAAGTTGGGTCGCCCGGTAGCTGAGGGGCTTTGCTGAGCGAGGACGGTGGTCATAAATCTCCTCATTTGGACAGGTATTGATAGATTCGTAGGCGACGTGAGATGGCTGATTAGATGTGCGAAAATAATATCTTAGAGTCTGTTCTCGTCTCCTATGGGCGAGAGAGGGCTCATTCGCTTCGACCAGGATGCTTACTTTGCGGCTAGATCGGAATGCACCAGTGCAGAGACGAAGGGCTTGCCGGTGGACTACTTCTAAACTTTCCAACAGTGAGCCGTTGGCTGAGTCATAGATGGCGGAGCCATAGTCAAGTTTCGATCGAACCAAGAAACGATATAGCCTCAGGAGGGTTTCGCGGTCAGCGCCCCAGTGGTCATGGCTGACTGTTTTGAAAACATTTAGGCTTTTGAGAGCCCGCTGTTTGAGATCAGTGATATGTGGGCCCCATGTAAGCTTCTTATCAAATAGAAGCCCGAGAAAACGGTGTGCAGCACAAATTTTATTTGGGGCATGGCGGAGGAGGTATAGAGTTGGTTCTGTCGTGCATTTTCTTTTACGGCAAAAGTGGACTGCAACAGTTTTCTCATGTGAAAAGGAGAAACCATTATGGGTCGCCCAGTGTTCCAATCGGATGAGGACGCGGGAAATCATAGTTTCGACAACAGAGAGGGAGGTGTGTTGGTAGAAAATACCGATATCGTCAACATATAGGCAGTACATAATATCAGGGGGTAGGGCCCTTGTAATTGAGTTGATCGCGATATTAAACAGCGTCCCACTTAAGGCTGATCCTTGCGGAATGCCATTTTCTACCTCTAGGGGATGGGAAAGAGCATTTCCACAACGAACCTTCATGGTGCGGTCACGGAGGAATTGGGAAAGGAAAAGAGGGAGGTGACCCTTCAGCCCCCACTCCTCTAGCTGAGTGAGGATAAGCTTCCTCCAAGTTTTGTCGTACCCTTTCTCTAGATCCATAAACAGGCCCACGGTATGAAGGTGCTTTACAAAACCGTCTTGAATATAGGTACTGACTCGAACTAAGTGGTCTTGTGTGCTGTGTTTTTTCCTACCCCCACACTGGGTAGGAGTCAACATCCCCCATTGGTCCAGGTGCCACGTAAGGCGAGAGTTGACCATCCGTTCTAGGATTTTGCATAAGCAATTAGTTAGTGATATTGGCCGATATGAACCGACAGATGTCGGCTGTTTGCCAGGTTCAGGTATGGGTACAATTATGGCTTCTCGCCAAGCAGTGGGGAAGTAGTGCTCCGTCCATATGAAGTTGTAAATAGTTAGCAGATGGGAGAGGTGATAGGAAGGGAGGTGTTGGATGAGAGAATACGGAATAGTATCAGGACCGGGCGCAGAATTTCGGCATTTTTTCAGGGTTTCAGTGAGTTCACTAAGGGTGAAAGGTATATTGTACGGAGGGGTCGGCCCAACATCAGCTCGAAAGTTTATGTAAGTATCGTCTATCAGTTTTTTGTGAAGCCGGCTAGCAAGTGGAATGGCCTCATCACTGGAGACTTCTGCAAAGTGGGTGGCCAGAGCAGAGGCAATGTCTTCAGAGGCAGTAACAATCGTACCATTCACTTCAAGAGGGGAGAAATTTGGGGAGGGCCGACCGCGGATCCGCCGGATTCGCCTCCATACTTCTGGAGAGCTTACATTTGAATTCAGTGAGGAGATGTACGTCTGCCAGCTATGTGTTTTGGCAGTCTTAAGAATTCTGCAAGTGATAGCTGACTGCCTTTTTAAAGCTATGATATTTTCAAGAGTAGGAAATCGGTTTGCCCGATTATAGAGGCGTCTTCGCTCCTTCACCGCTAGGGCACACTCGGGGTTCCACCACGGGACCTGTTTTTTAGTGGACTCACGACTGCGGGGGAACGCAGAGTCGGCTGCATCAGTTATAATTGTTGTCAAGTCCCTTAGAGTAAGATCAATATCAGTAATTGTTGGTTCTGGGGTACGCAGAGCAGCGAGGAACGGAGGCCAGTCCTCGGGGAGGATTTTCCACCGTGCCTGCCGATAGGAAACAGAGGGCAAGGGTGACAGATAATGTATAAAAATCGGGGAGTGGTCACTGCCTCTCCTATCTATACTAGCTTCCCACTCTAGGTCACAGGCAAGACGATCCGTGCATAAGGTTAAATTGACAGCTGTAAATGTGCCGCGTGTCGAAAAATGGGTAGGGGACCCATCGTTAAGAACCTGCAAGGCGTGATTCTGTACAATATGTTAAAAAACCTTACCTCTTACGTCGCTGTTGAGCCTATTGTTATCCCATAGTGGGCTGTGAGCATTCATGTCACCTGACAGGATGTAAGGGGTGGGTAGTTGTTGAATGAGGACCTCCAAGTCGTGCAACTGAAGCTGGAGGTCAGGTGGTAGGTAGATTGAGCAGAGTGTGACCTTCTGGCCAAGGGTCGTTTCTACAGCGACCGATTGCAGGGGTGTCACTAAAGGAATTTCCCTGGCCGGCAGATGGTCCGCAAGAGCAATAGCAGCTCCCCCGTGTGCCCGGGCATTAGGGGGGTGGGGTGCATCAGCACAAAAAAAACGATAGCCTCTAAGCCGGGCCCGTGTATTCGGGGTGAAATGAGTTTCCTGTAAATTAAGCGTTAGTGGGGAGAATTCCTTTATCAATATTGCGAGTTCTTCAAGTCTCTTATAGTATCCATTTATATTCCACTGGATTATTTTAGTATTCATCATCAACTTCGAGGGGATCGTCAGAGTTTGGTGATAGAGGGGTATAACAGTTATTTGTATGTAAAGTGAACGTGGGTGAGGAAATTTCCATGGCAGATGAGCCAGGTGTCTCAATATCGTTACTTTCTAAAGCGCCCTTAGCTCTAGTGGAGTTATAACGGTGACATAAAGTTGTCGTCTACCTTTTCGGGAAGATGAATTTACCGGCTTTATCCAAGCGAAAAGCTACGTTAAAGATTGCGAGAGAGGGGGAGGGGGTTTCCAAGGGAACGGTTCCCATCGTGACACAGCGTCCTGCGCAATGCAATTGACCAATCACAAGACCTCTATCAATCTCGAGCCAGTCAATCAATACAGACGCATTAATTCTTGCCCGGTGGGCGCTGCTGCCGTTCTTGTTGGCGGTGTGGGTCAGGGTGGGGCACTTCGGGTTGTTGTCGATTTAGCACTGGCCGCTGTTGGTTTTTCATCCATGTAGGCATGGGTTTCATCAATGTCAATGGGGGCGGCTGTGATAACGGTTGGGAGTTATGCCAGTCATGCAATTCCCGTCTGATCTGAGTTTGTGACCGTAGTGGAGGCTCCTTCCGGGAGAATGAGTGTGCTGTTTTGTCGGCATAAGTGACAGTCTGCGTACGTTGTTGTGAGAATTGTTGGGTGTTGGTGTCAGCAGCGGCTCGTTCTCTCACTGCTTCACGCAAGGCCGTTCTCTTTTGTAAGAAGACGGGGCATGTTGATGACCGCACATCGTGTCCGCCACCACACGCCGCACATTTTTCAGGGTTTGTACACTGTGTCTCTGAGTCCATGTTCTCGTGAGCAGTAGCACACCTGGGGCAAATGGCTTGTTTACTGCATGGTTTGCTATGTCCGTAGGCTTGGCAGGAAAAGCACCTCTGCGGGGCCTTGTAGAAGGGGTAGAGCCTGTAGTCTTTGTATAGAATAGTGACAAAGGGCGGCGGAGTGGGGGAGGAGAAGGTGAGGACAAAGGAGGGGGGTCGTAATGACTCAGTAGTGGTCTTAGTGAGGCAGCGTACTGCTGTAATGCCCAGGGGGCGAAGCTTGTCCAAAATGGTTTCATCAGTGAGCCCTTGGAGGGCATAGCACCTAACTACCCCTCGTGCCTGGTTAAGAGTCGGATGCAATTGAACAACCACTTTTACCTGACCTTCCAGTGTGTTAAGAGTTTGCAAAGTAGCCGTGGTATGAGTGGGGATTTCAAGTAAAACTGTACCTGCACGCAATTTCTTTAAGGAGAAAGAGTTGACCTTTATACAGTTAACCACAGCGGTATTAATTAAAAAAGGGCAAACAGCAGCGAGGCTACCATTCTCCTCCGCATGTTTCATTAACATGAATACGGATTCGTCAGTGGGAGAATCCATGGAAAGATCCTTCTCCTCCGTTGGGGATCCATGTTTTCTTTTAAGCCGGTGTTTGGGGGGGGGGGGGTCCTTGGGCCATGACACCTTGGAAAACGTTCAAATGAAAATAATAAAGGGTTCGACAATGGTCGCACTTGACTTTCTCGCAATTTTTATCCAAAATTTTGATTTTTTTTACGTGAATAATTTTTTTTTTGTCAGAATTTTAACTTTTTTTAAAAAGTATTTTGCCACACAATGGATGATACTTTAAGGCACCTGCATAACGAATTTCAAACATATCCGTCAAACAGTGAAGTGTCGCTCGACGCGCAAAGTATATGTTTTCTATTTTGCATGCCACCGTCTTAATTTTTAAGTAAATGAATAACTATTGAAAATGCCCTTGAAGCATCTATCTGAGACCACTTTCACCAATTTTCAAGAAAATCCGCCGATTAGTGTTGTTGCAAATCCGTTTTAACCAATCAAAAACGTGATTTCCATTTTTGGAAAATGTTTCCTACGATAATGCCAATATTGGCCCAAATTTTTGGCCCATCTCAAAAAGAATAAAAATGATCCTGTAGCATCTATTTGGGAACACTATTGCGAAATTAAAAGGATCTAACTTTATAACTGTAGTGCCAAATCCGTCTTGACCAATCAAAAACGAGATTCTAGTTTTTTTTCCTATTTTTGACTTTATTTTGCCTATATTGGCCGCAATTTTGAATTTATTGAATATTTCTTCGACAAACCTTTAAGTAATGTTATTAAGCACAAGTTTGTGGATTTTTGTGAAATTCCGGCTAATACTGTTCATGGGGCCAAGATTTTCACGTATGGGCCAATTTTGGCCCAAATATTTGGCCCATCTCCAAAACAATAAAAATGATCCTGGAGCATCTATCTGGGAACACGACTACAAAATTTGAAGGTTCTAACTTTATTACCGTACCGTGAAATGCGTCTTGAGTAGACAAAAACACGATTTTGAATTTTTTTTGACACTTTTTTGACAATAGTGGGCGCAATTTTTGAGTAATCAAAATTATATTAAAAATGTATCTCGGAACTGATTTTAGACATCTATATTCCAAATTTGAGCCAAATCGGTAGACTGGTGTGACCTGTAGCCGCGCTACAGACAAACGGACGGACGGACGTACGTACGTACGTACGTACGTACGTACGTACGTCGGACGGACATGACCTAAAAACCACTTTTTTGGTATCTAGGACCTCTGAAACGCCTTTTGCAATGAAAATCTCAAAATCGAAATTTCGCACGATAACATAACTTTCTCAGCCCATGTATTACATACGGGCGAGAAAGTAAAAAGAAGTATTTGAAGGAAAACTACATGTCTAAAAAGAGAAAAAGCCAAAATGAGAAGAAATAGGGTTTCACCCGAATGCGCAAAAACAAGTGCGCGCACGATCACGGAGCTAAGCTGGAACACAACACGCCTCTACGACGGTCCGAACACAACTCACTTTCTGTAGTTATTTTGTTGAAGTAACATCTAGAAAATTTTGTGTAAGACCACCCGTAAGCAGTAAATAATAACATTGTGGCGTTGTGCTTACAGATAGATGGGCGAAGCCGAAGCCGTTACCGTCTTGGTTTCACTCGATATTGAAGTCTGAAATGAAGCGGCCGAATAGGTGTAGTGCCCCGTCCACGCCCAGCCTTGCCTGGTCTACATGTAGCAGTCCCTTTCCCAGTTCAGAGTCTTCTTCCTTAATTTAAACAGATGGATCCGTACATGTTTGGATAGTGGGATCCTCACATATCAGAACAGTGGGATCTTTACACACATAGGGGTCCGCAGTAACTTGTATCGAGGGATTCTTTCGCGTCCTTGATAGCGAGATCCTCAGTAATTTTGACTGTAGGATCCTCAAGAATCGTGGTAGAGTGATCCTCACAGATCTGGACAGTGGGATCTGTACAAGCTTGGATAGAGGGATCCTTTGAGTCCTGGATCGCGAGATCCTCAGTGATTGTGGCAGTCGGATCCTCATCGATCTGAACAGTGGGATCTTGAACAGATGGATCCGTACAAGCTTGGATAGTGGGATCCTCACAGATCTGCACAGTGGGATCCTTAATGTGAACAGATGCGTCTGTACAAGCTTGGATAGGCGGATCCTCACAGATCTGGACAGTGGGATCTTCAGAGATCTGGATAGTAGGATCCGCACAAACTTGGATAGAGAGATCTTTACAGATCTGAACCGGGGGATCCTCACGGATTTTTATAGCGGAATCATCACAGACTTGATCGATCCTTTCCTGCGTGTTTTCACTGAGTTCCGGCTCAGTCGAAATGACTAGATTTGAAGTTTCCTCTGACGTTTCTTCATTTTTCGAAGATGTACCTTCCAACTGATTGTCACTGTTTCCAAGGGGAAGTAAATTTAGTGTCTCCACCACTTGATACGTACAACTCACTGGACCAGAGAGTGGCTGAGCCATAGTGTCTAAATCATTAACTGGCTGGATTACTGGATGATTGTTTGGTAGTGATGGGACCACAAGAAGAAGCGGTAGAGTTGGTGATAGTTCCTCGAACTCAAAACCTGATTCCGATCCTGGACCAGAGACTTGCTGAGCAGTGCTGACTGGCTGTATCACTGGGAGATCGAACAGAGGTGGGAGACATGGCGATGGCTCCAAGAACTCGACGCCTGATTTCGATCCTGGACCAGTGACTTGCAGAGCAGTGCTGACTGGCCGTATCACAGGGAGATCGAACAAAGGTAGGAGACATGGCGACGGCTCCGAAGACTCAAAACCTGATTCTGATTCTGGACTAGTGACTTGCTGAGCAGAGATGACTGGCTGTATCACTGGGAGACCGAACAGAGGTGGGAGACATGGCGATGGCTCCGAGGACTCATAACCTGATTCCGACCCTGGACTAGTGACTTGTTGGGATGCACTGACTGGCTCTATCACTGGTGGTGGTGGTGGTGATGGTGTCTCAGAGCTGTGGGACGGCGAACTTCTTATGGAATCAAACCCAGACTCTGAACTCAGTGAAAACACGCAGGAAATGATCGATCAAGTCTGTGATGATTCCGGGGGATCCTCACGGATTTTT